>APFE031384421.1:8686-50108 GCA_000404065.3 Pinus taeda | reverse complement strand
GTTTCAAAGGAGAAAAGAACAAAGTTGGATAGTAAATCTGAAAAGTGCATATTTATTGGGTATAAGGATGGTTTAAAGGGTTATAAACTTTGGAACCCAATAATAAGGAAGGTTGTGTATAGCCGAGATGTGGTGTTTAGAGAGGTGAAAGATGTTATTAAACATGAAGCCCAACCAAAGGAACATGAGAAGATAGAGTTTGAGATTAAGGAGGAAGAATCAAACTTTACAATAGAAGAGGAATCAAAAGATGAAGAGCCACAAACTCCAGTTGTGAGAAGATCAGTTCAAGAAAGAAGACAACTAGAAAGATGTATTCCATCTGCTTTTTGTTCAAATTTTTCTTTATCAATTACTGATGATGATCTCAGAACTGTGAAGGAAGTAGTAGATTTAGAGGATGGAAAACTCTGGAAAGAGGCCATGGTTGATGAAATGTCATCTTTGCACAAAAATGAGGCTTGGGATTTGGTGGAGTTGTCATCTAGAAGGAAACCCATTGGCAACAAATGGGTGTTCAAGAAGAAGACAAATGCAAAAGGAAAGGTGGAGAAATACAAAGCTCGGTTGGTAGAAAAAAGGTTATCCTAAGTGCCGGGAATTGATTTTGGTGATATTTTTTCTCCTATTTCCAAGGTAGCTTCTATTAGATTACTTTTATTTGTTGCTGCTACTTTTGATTTTGAGGTAGAGTAGATGGATGTGAAGACAACATTTCTTCACAAGGATCTGGAAGAGGATATATACATGAAGCAACCTAAAGGCTTTGCGGTGAAGGGTAAGAACGAACTGGTATGCAAGTTAAAGAAGTCTCTGTATGGGTTAAAACAGTTGCCAAGGATGTGGTATCAGAAATTTGATACATTTATATGGGGACTTGGCTTCACCAGAAGCAAAGTAGATCATTGTGTGTATTTTAAATTAATTGGTGACCATGTTATTTATCTGGTCTTATATGTGGATGATATGTTGCTGGTTGGAAATAAAAAAGAAAGTATCCAAGATTTGAAGACCCAATTGTCCAAATTCGACATGAAATATCTTGGTGCTGCAAACTATATTTTGGGCATGGAAATTAAAAGAGATTAGGCAAAGACGAAGATCTAGTTAAACTAGAGGAAGTATGTCAAGACAATACTGCAAAGGTTTAATATGCAAGATAGTAAACCAATGAAGGTTACTATTCCTATAGGTGTGAAGTTATCTGTTGAACAGTGTCCCAAGACACAAGATGAGGAAGAGGACATGTCCTGTGTTCCATATGCAAGTGCAGTTGGTAGACTGATGTATGCAATGGTATGTACTAGACCAGAAATTGCACATGCAGTGGGAATATTGAGCAGGTTTATGTCAAAACTAGGGAAGGAGCATTGGACATCAGTGAAGTGGGTTTTCAAGTATTTTCATGGCACTAGTGATTATGGTTTGTGATATCAAGGAAGACCAGGATTGGACATAGTTTTGGATATTCATGGCTTTGGTGATGCAGACACAGATGGAGATCTGGATCAAAGAAGATCTACAAGCGGGTATGTGTTTAACCTATTTGGAGGTGCAGCTAGTTGGATGAGTAAGAAACAATATGTAGTGGCACTATCAACTACAGAGGGAGAATACATGGTAGCCACTCATGCAAGCAAGGAAGCAATTTGGTTGTAGAGATTTTTTTCAAGTATGGGGTTAGTACACGGAGCTATAAGGATAGACTGTGACAACCAAAGTGAAATTTTCTTGGTAAAGAACCCTGCTTACCATTCAAAGACAAAACACATTGATGTTCAGTATTACTTTGTGAGGGATATGACAGAACAAAAAAAGGTGTTATTGGTAAAGGTGGACACTTTGAATAATACTGTAGATGCATTGACAAAATCTCTGAGCTTTGAGAAGTTATCTTGGTGTAGAGAAACAATGTGCATAGCAGGGATGGATAAATGACTAAGCTCTCCTGTGGCCCCCTGTGGAAATAAAACAACAAGTGGGATAATGTTGGGTTGTGTTATATTCTATCCATGACTAGTATGCCTAGTTAACGGGGGGTTAGAGGGGGGTGGAGCCCCCCTTTTGTTGCACCGATTACGCAGGGGGGGGTCACATGGGGTTTAAGGGGGGCAGTTAGCCCCCCTATATAGGGTTCGTGGTGTTGGGTCATGGAAAAGGTATGCATTTACTATTAAACTCATCATCCTTTTCCTTTATTCTTATCTTTTCTATATCTTAATGTGCTAATCTATTAAGGAATTATGGTAAAAATGAAGGAATTATCTGCAGTTACGACTTAACTAATTCTTACCTTTCTTTATGCAGGAAAACAACAAAAGGGACAAATGTTGTTCCCTATGAAGGAAAAACAAAAATTGGCAAGCTAAGGAAGGAACGCGATAGTTGCAGATAAGGCCAAAAACAAATCAGTAGAATCAGTGCAAAAAAGGAAACGATGTCTGAAGATGGAAAACTGTTGTGAATCCCTCAGGATCGAGATATCCTCAAGGATCACATTTATCATTTATCTTTTTACCCTTTCCTATTATAAAAGGAGATGTTTTGTAAGAAGGAAAAGGGAAGAGGAATTTCTATAGTATTGAAATTGTAATTGTAATTGTAGACTCTCATTGTCGAGAAGAACACGAATATATTGTAATTCTCATTCAGTTTGATGATTAATATATAAGTAAAGTTGTTGTTCCCTCGCGTTTCTTGAAGTAATTTAGCAGTGTTCGCTAACAGATAAGGATCCGGCCTCTGGTGGATTCAACTGCTTTTCTTGTGTTATACATTTCCAATTCTCGCAAGTGTGATGGTTCGATAATATTCTTGCTTTTTGTGATTTTATTTCTGTGTTGTTTATTATTTTCTAGTGTTGAAAAATTCTCTTTACTTTATATAATTTGTAGTATTGTTGTTGATTCGGTTTACTTTCATTTCAGTTCAAGTTTCTTAGATAAATATTCCGCTTGACATAATCAACTGTAAAGAGTATTAACTATCGCTATTGAAACTCTTAGAATGATATCATTCATTGCTTAGATTAATTTTTGAGGATTGGGTTTGATTTAGATTAAATTAGTTAAAGAGGGATGAATTATCACTAATGTACTCTCAACTGATGTTGTTGTTACTTTGATGAATGTAAGATTTGATTTCGTTAAAGGATTGAGTTTTCTTTAATTGCAATTGGAATTTATTAGATGCATCTGTTTACTCTTGTATTTAAAAGATCTATACTGCAATTTAGGAAACATTACTCTCTGAGTTAAATAGCAGCCACATACTGTGTACACTCTTCAAATAAGAAGACTTTCCTGGATTGATAATTAATGTGGGGATAATTAGGAGTTTTAAAAGGCACCTTTTATTGACCAACATTTTGGTGTTGTTGCTGGGGAGAGTGTAGCCATTTCTAAAGAGTAATGTACATCTAATGATTTATGTTGAAGAATAATTGGGTATTGAAAATGGAAGGTAAGAACCTATGTAATGAGCAAGTAAAGTGCTTGCTCCTCCACCTGCTTTTCAGCACAATTATAGAAAACTGAAGTAGGTATTTGCTACTTTTCTGTTGCGAGAGAAATAGGTATTAAAAATGAAAGGTAAGAAATTGCATACGGAGCACCTAAAATTTCTGCTCCCCTACCCTCTTTCCAGCATAATTGTTAGGAACTTAGGGTAGAGATAAACATTTGAATTGTTTGCTTGAATGACTAAGAAGAAAAAATCCGAAAACAATCGAATTCCACTACCCAAATCCAATAGATCTAAGGGATTGGTGACCCTTGGACAATTAACATTCATAGACGACATCTTAAAGAAAGCCAAATCTCAGCCATTAGTAGGACTTAGAAATGTTGCTTCCAGACAACCTACTGTCTCCCTTCGGGCCATAGGCTCACCATCTATAACATACGCTGAGGTCCATGGAAAAACAGTAGGGATTGAGTAGAGTTTTCAAGAAATTGAAAATTCGCACCCAATTTCCTCACAAGAAGGGAATTGTTGTGATATTCATGAAAGAGGAGGAGAAACTGGGGAAACAGAGGAGCCAAGATCCCCTCAGGTAGTAATTCAACAAGGAACACCCAGTATCCCAGACCGAGGGAGTGTTGTTAAGATCATTCCCACCCCTTCTAATCATCCTAGGAATAACTCTCTAGAGATCCCAGAAGGGTACTAGCATATATTTTATCAAATGGCCAACAACCCACAAGCACCCCAGACCTCTACATTGCAATATCCCATTGTTGACACAACTATCAACGCACCCATGAAAGCTATCCCTCTCCAAAATATTCCCACCTTTCATGGACTAACATCAAAGGATCTAGATGCATTTTTGTTTGAATTTGATGTATTATGTCAGGGTTGTGATTATACCACCGACCCCCAAAAGCTAAATTTGTTTCCCTCTACATTAAAAGGAGCAGCCTTGCGATGGTTTATGGGATTAGGTGGAGGCACAATAAATGATTGGGATCAAATGAAAATGGATTTCCTTAAAAAATATCAAGACTATTGTAGATCTAGGGAATTGAAAGACGAAATATTCCAAATGGTAGCAAGACCCAGTGAAACGTTAGAAGAATATGTGGAACATTTTCAATATAACCTCCAGAAGTCTCCCTATGCAACTCTGCCCTTGCCTAATAATGTGCTAAAAACTACACTGATTAAAGGGATGAATGAACAATGGATAGAGACATTAAATACTATGGGTAAAGGTGATATATATCAAGAAGCGTATGCTAACATTATTAAATTGTGTATCAGGTGCTCAAGAGGCAGTACGAGACTGAAACCAGCAGAATGCGACATCACCACCAGGGACAACAAAATCTCTAATGGAGGTAGAAATCATGCAGAAATTGGGAACTTGCCAGAGGATTTCAAAACATATATCTTGGGAACTCTGACAACACAATTAGACATTATGCAAGCCAAGCAAAAGTAGGTTGAAGTAGAACAAAACTTGGTGATATTCTGTCCTAGATGCAGGAAGAAGCATAGTACAAAGAGTGCCCGCTAGAGCCATATGTACTAAAGATCATGCCATAGAAAGCTGCCCATCACTCCCAGGGCTAAATCAGTGTCGCCAATGGCAACCATGACAAACATGTATGCCTACTGATCCATCTTCTTTCTTTCAGCCATCGCAATATAATTCACAACAATACCCAGGGGCTTTGTGGTAGAACTAGCCACCTTTTTCCAATTGGTGACAGCAACCATTCTCTATGCCAACTTGGCCCAACCAATCAAATCAAAATAACAATTGGCCAAATTCCTCTTACTTCCCACCATTCTAGTAGAATAATGCATATCAATCTCAATGGTCACCCTCCACTTCACAAAACCGAAACTGGCAGTCAAGTTGGAAAAGACCTACAAACCAACCAGCAAGAACAATCCCCCTACCTCAACCCACACTGCCAGCACCCTACACATTACAACAGAACCCTCAGAGCAACCTACAACTGCAGCTCCAAGCCCAACCCAACCTGAACCCCAACAACAGACCAGTGAAATCTATGCAAATTATTGAAGGACCAGAGCTAGAAACTGAGTTGAGGGAGTGTAATGATCTTCAATTAAGGTATGTATGGATAATAGAAGCAAAGGGGGATACAAATATACAAATTGAAGATCCATTACCTGTAGAACAAGCACCACAAGTAGAGAACATGGTTAAACGAAAAACTCACGATAAAACGATCACTCTTCTCCCCCATTTCTAGAAAGATTAATCATACCCCGCCCAATCGAATATCCCGATTTTGATCTTTTGGGAGAATTGAAAATTTTGTGTGTAAAAATACCTCTCCTCCAGGCTATTCAGGACATTCCAATTTATGCAAAAAATGTTAAGGAATTGTGTTCGAAAAAGCTGAAGAGGAAAATAAAAACAACCCCAATTGTCCATGTAGTTGGTAATTTATCTAATTTACTATCAGGCAGAGAAACACCTATAAAATATGAGGACCTAGGAAACCCTATAGTCATGGTGCAAATAAATGGATGCTCCTTCCCCAATGCATTAGTTGACCTAGGAGTAGCAATCAATATTCTTACAACAACAACTTGTCAAAAGCTTGCCATTACATCCTTAGACCCAACCACGACCTTGTTGGAACTAGCTGACCAATCGATAATCAAACCAGAAGGCACATTACAAGATGTAATGGTGTCTATAAATTCTTGGGAATACCCAGTATATTTTCTGATCATCAATCCTAGAAACCAGCTCAATGGACATCCCATAATTCTAGGTAGACCTTGGCTAGAAACCGCATATGCTTACATAAGCTATCGAACAGGCAACATGACTATAGCGAGAAGAAGCAATGTGAAGAATTTACCGTTATATCCTCTAGCTTAGCCAATTTTAACAATAATAAAAACCAGAAAACAACCTGTATCATATCTAACTGAAACATTAGACCACCACTAACTACAGAAGATTCTCTTGAATTCAAGGATCAAACAGAAGATGACATCATTAACACTTACATTAACCAACTAGATGTCGTTTCCCATCCAAAATGTCACATGATCAAAGCAACCCTCAATAACGAAATAGAAGAAGATCTCTTAAAATATATTAATGACCAATCAATACCAACAACTTCTATTTATAACAACAAAACCATAGAAATTGAGCTAGGAAAAACTTTAAATATTAACAAAAACCTGACTATTGACCAGGAGCAGAAGCTTGTTCAACTTCTAAGAAAATATAAAGAGCCTTTCACATGGGATTACCCGGACATGAAAGGGATTGATCCCCAATTATGCATGCACCACATCTATACAAAGAAAGATGCCAAGCCCATTCGACAACCTAAATGGAGGTTAAACCCTCACCTTAAAGATATTGTTAACGCTGAACTACAAAAATTGTTAGATGTAAATTTCATCTATCCTATATTTGACAGCAAATGAGTCTCTCCATTAGTAGTGGTGCCTAAAAAGAATGGAAAGTGGCGTATATGTGTTGACTATAGAGAGCATAATAAAGCAACCCAAAAATACCATTTTCCCCTTCCGTTCATTGACCAGGTCTTGGACACATTGGCAAGAAAAAATTCTTTTCTTTCCTATACAGCTTCAACGGCTACAATCAAATTCAAATTGCCCCTGAATACCGGGATAAGACTACCTTTACCTACCCTTGGGGGACATTTGCTTACAGGGTCTTACCTTTTGGGCTGTGCAATGAACCTGCCACATTCCAGAGGGCTATACTCAGCATTTTTTTAGATTTGATAAATGAAGGGCTCGAGGTGTACATGGATGAATTTACACCTTACGAAGATGACTTCAAGCCAGCATTACAAACATTAGAGAAAGTTCTGCAAAGATGCATTGCTACCAGGCTTTGTTTAAGCCATGGAAAATGCCACATAATGATGACCGAAGGCCTCATCTTGGGTCACTTTATCTCAGCAGTTGGAATCCAGGTAGATCCACCAAAAATTTAGATAATTCTTTTAATACCTATCCCTTCCACACAAACTAAGGTACACCGTTTCTTGGGATTTTCTGGCTATTATAGAAGATTTATAAATATTTTTTCTCAAATTGCTGCACCATTATATGCATTAATAGGAAATATCAATTTCGTTTGGACGAACAAATGTGACATTGCTTTTGAAGATTTAAAATGACTTGTATCAATATCCCCAGTATTACGGAGCCCAAACTGGGATTTTCCATTCCAGATTTCATCTGACGCTTCAGACACGGCCATTGGAGCAGTTCTCAGATAGGAGGAAGATAAGAAGCCATATTCAATATACTACATCAACAAAAATCTATCTCCTGCTGAAATAAATTATACTGTGACTGAAAAAGTATTTTGGCTGTAATCTATGCTATCAATAAATTCAAACATTATATAACAGGATACCCTGTGGTTTTGTATACTGATCACTCTGCTATTAAATATATAGCTAATAAACCTGTTACAAATGGAAGCGTGACAAGATGGTTGATCCTTTTGTAGGAATTCAACATAACTATCAAAGTTCAACCAGGAAAAGAAAATCCAATAGCATACTTCCTTTCATGAATGCCGAAGATAGATGACTCGGCAAGAGTAGAAGACCAGTTCCCTGATGAACACTTATTCCCTGTCACTCTGAAAACACCATGGTATGTGGATGTCACAAACTACCTAGCAGTGGGAAAATTACCCAAGCACCTAACACCTAACGAAAGAAAACAAATAGTATAGCGTAGCACTCGGTTCTCCTAGATCGGAGGATATTTATTTCATACAGGGGCCAATATGCACATTTGAAGATGTGTTAGGGAAGATGAAGACTTCGACATCCTGAAAGCTTACCACAATGGGCCTTGCGGTGGTCATTTTGCAGACCGTAGGACTGGTCACAAAGTCTTACAGACATGCTATTATTGGCCCACCATTTTTAAAGATGCCAAGAAGTTTGTCCAGGCATGTGACAGTTGCCAAAGAATGGGATGCCCTGGGCAGTTTGATGTGATGCCCCTACATCCGGAATTAGTCATTAAACCTTTTGAACGATGGGTGTTAGATTTCATTGGTCCAATAAGCCCATCATCTAATCAAAATACATACATACTAGTCGCAACAGAATATATGACTAAATGGGTGGAGGCAAAAGCATTAGCAAGGGCAACAGAGGACTCGGTAATCCACTTTCTTTTCCAACTATTCATGCGATATGGCTTGCCTAGAGAACTAATCACGGATGGAGGGCCACAATTTATAGGCCATAAGATTGCTGCAACATTAAAGAATCATCATATCATGCACATAATCACAACTCCATACCACCCGTAGGAAAATGGCTAGGTAGAAAGCACCAATAAAGTAATCGAGGCAATACTCACAAAGATAGTTGCATCACATAGACGTTACTGGGCTACCTAATTTCTGAAAGCCCTGTGGGCATACCGCATGACATGGAGAAATACCACGGGATATTCCCCATATCAGCTAGTGTTTGGCAAAGAACCTATCTTCCCAATCGAATTTGAAATCTAGACATTGAGGATAGCCCAGGAGGTAGGCTTGACAGTAAATGAAGCACAAGTTAATAGGCTACATCAAATCAATGAATTGGATGAAATTTGTCTATCATCTCTTCAGCACACTACACTGATCCAACAAAAAAGAGCGAAATGGCATGATGCCTTTATCAAGAAGAAGATCTTCCACGAAGGAGATTGGGCACTCTTGTATGATTCTAGGTTCCAGGATTTCTCGGGAAAACTCCAAACTAGATGGTTAGGGCCTTATGAGATGAAAGAGGTGCATGAAAATGGCGCCCTCACATTAGTCACCATTGATGGGTCTGGCTACTCTTTTAAAGCGAATGGACATCAAGTACGAATCTATTACAAACCACTCACGAGGGAGTCCTTTTACCAATAATTACGAGAAGATTCCACCATACAAATTCTTGCTGAGGAGGGCAACCTGTCCACAACATCCACCTAGTGAAGAATTTATTTGTTTTTGAAATTTGCACATAAATGTTCATTTTTATTTGGTTGAATTTTCTTGTATAAATTGTATATAAGTTCTTTTTCTACTTTTCCTTTGTTGTTCCCTCTAAGGAACAACTGTTGTCCCCTCTAAAGAACATTAATGTTCGTATGGATTTTCTTCTTGCTGTTCCCTTTAAGGAAAATCTAGTGTTCCCTCCAAGGAATAACTGTTTTTCCCTCTAAGGAACAACTGTTGTTCCCTCTAAGGAACATCAATTTCGTATGTATTTTTTTCTCGTTGTTCCTCTAAGGAACAATAGTTTTGTATGTATTTGTTTTCTCATTGTTCCATCTAAGGAACAACTGTTGTTCCCTCTAAGGAACAACAATTTTGTGTGTATTTGTTTTCCGGCCATTTCCTTTAAGGAACAACTGTTATTCCCTCTAAGGAACATCCGATGTTCCCTCTAAGGAACAACAATTTCGTGTGTATTCACTTTCTTGCTGTTCCCTCTAAGGAACAACTGCTATTCCCTCTAAGGAACGTCAATTTTGCGTCCAATTTTTTCTTTCTTTTTGTTATTCCTTACAAGGAACAACTGTGGTTCCCTCTAAGGAATAGCCGCTATTCCCTCTAAGGAACAACCGTTATTCCCTCTAAGGAACAATGATTTTTTTTGGGCATGTATTTCCTTTGCTATTCCCTATAGGGAACATCTGTTGTTCCCTCTAAGGAACAACAATTTTGGTGTGCAGTTTTGCTTCTTGCTGTTCCCCCTAAGGAACAGTTGTTGTTTCCTATAAGGAACAACACTTTCATGTATATATCCTTTTTCTATTCCCTACAGGGTGTTATCACCCAAAGATTTTCAAAAAACATCATTATGTCAACTCTGCTTTGGTCATGATTTCAAGGAGGTCTAAAGGTCATTTTAGTCTTGATAATGGGTAGGTGATAGGTTAAGAGTCTCATTTTCATGTCCAAATAAAGTTAAATCATCCTTGTTCCATGTCCTAGAAGTCTCACATGTTGTTTAGAACCCATATCTTTAACCATTTGAGAGTTGTATTGAAAAAGAGCATACACAATAGTTTCGTAGCGTGCTACGAAACTGTTGAAGGTGAACTTTTAGCTTTTTTTTTTTCTTTTTTTAGAAGTCAGGTTCCAAGGGGGTTCCTGAGCAATATAAAACTAATTTACTAAAAAATGAAAGAGGTTTTTCTTCCTAACATAATTTAACTACAAAAACTTATCTCAGTTTTTGTAAATTCATTATGAGGTGGGAGAAATTAATGACCCAACTTGTGTTATAAAACTACTGAAAGTCATTGAGAGAAAAAATTTGTTTTTTGGTTTTAGTAGTTCACTTCATGATCCATTTCTGGCCACATGCAAAAGTATTTTGTAATTATGAAGGAGGTTTCTCTTCATAAAATTGCTAGCTACAATAACCTATCTCACGTTTTTCATAAGTGTTACTAGTTGGGAGATACAAGGCTTTCTGTGAAGCCATATTTTCAAAAATCAGAATTTTCCAAATTTATACATGATGGTCAAAGACGGTTTTTTGGCAATAGGAGAGGTATTGAAAAAAAAAAGAGAGGTTTTTGTTCAAGAGAAATTTTTTTCCAAAAGCCTCCTTTAGTTTCTCAAAATACAGTTTGGATAAGGAGATAAAATCTCTGTCTCAACACCTATTTTTTAGGGCTGAAGAGGCAAATTGAAGATTTTGAAATTCAACTAACAAAGTCTAAAGGTCAGCTATAGCAGAGATGAACAAAGCAGTGGAAGGGAAAGGTTCTATGGAAGTGATAACACATGTCACTTGTCTCAAAAAGTCAAAATTTCCAGCAAAATGGTTTGAAGATCATCAATAAAGATAAAGTCATAATTGCAGAAAACAGATTTCCTGGTTTTCAGGGCAGTTAGGTCATGGAACAGTAGGGTTCATAACAAGGCTGGAGACATCACCAAATTCAACCTCATGAGGTTGCTGGTGGAAAAGGATTAATTGAAGACTAGATACGGTTGTTAGAAATATATTTAGGAGTTTTAGTCCTACTTGAATTAGGACTCTTCAAAGACAGTCAAGCTGTCATTTTGTAATTAATAAGCTTGTTTTATGGTTAGAATAGGTGTCTAGGATAGGAATTCGAATTCGTTTGATGGTGGATCATAGAATCCAAGGTTGTAAAGCTATATATGAAGCAAAAGGTCGAATTAGCAAAGGGTTGGAGACTTTTTGGCCCACCTGCTACTTTATGTGAAGGAATACAATCAGTAATACATAGAGGTTTTCTTGAACAAAACTGAGTTTAGATAGGGTTTAATCCTTTCTTGATCTATATGTTATTTTAATTACTTGCAGTAGATCTTATTGTTAATACTCGGAATTCATAATCTAATTATTTGACTTCCTTTAACAATAATATGACTATGTTTTATCTTTGAACCACCAGCACTAGTTTACATTGTTATTATTGAGAATTCACAACCATGTGCTCTGATTTCTTTTAGTAATAGAATGATTATGTTGAGTAGTAGATCTCATTGCTATTACTCATAATTCATAATATTATGCTTTGAATTCCTTTAGTAATGAGATAACTGTGTTTTTTCTTAATCTTGTGAGTAAACCATCTTGGAACCATTAGCAGTAGATTTCATTACTATTACTCCAATTTCATAACCCTATGCTCTGACTTCCTTTAGTAATGGAATGAATCTTTTGACCTATGTTATTAAGTGAATTATCTTTGTTTAAGAACCTTATTTGTCTCAGCTTTCATGTCAAGAAACCTTTCCACTAAATTTATTGACTTGTTAACTCCATAGCCCAATGGTAGCAAGCCTTCATCTTTTCAACCTACAAACACACAAAACCATGATAGAGTTAGCCATCTATATTATCATTAATCAATATCATTAACCCTTGAGAGAGCCCTCTCAGGCTGAGGAGGCTAAGTCTTAGCTAAAATATTGGTTTGAAATAGTTACACTGAGATAGTCTGATTAACAGCCTATCATGGTCCTATTTTTGTGATAACACAGGGAACATCACCATCTGCGTGTATTTTTCATTTGTTGTTTCTTACAGGGAACAACTGCCATTCCCTCTAAGGAACAACACCTTTTTGTGTGTTTTTCTTGCTGTTCCCTATAAGGAAAGACACTCTTTGCGTGAGGTTTTCTTTCGCTGTTTCCTTTAGGAAATAAGCACTTTGTGAATATCATTTCTCTCCTTTGCTCACTCTTTATGATCCTCTATAGGGAAAGTATACAAATATATATGTAAGGATACAAATTTGATGTTTATTGGAACAAGAAAATCTAATATTATCATCTTAAATGAGATTGCTTTGTATTGATCAAAAAGGAAGGACACAACCATCTATATCACTTCATTGTCCTTATTTTCACTATAAATCGAATTGATTGATTATTTATACCATGCTAGTTCTTCCCTAACTCCCTATTACTCTCTCTGTTCATTATCATCAAATAAGGTTAAGGGCATACTTTTTCTATTGATATGTGCAGACTTCTTCCACCATCCCTACTCCTAAGGAGTGTTGACCCACCCTCTATATACATAAATAGGAAGTGATATATATATATATATATATATATATATATTATGTGTGTGTATATGTTGTGTGTGATGTGTTTGTAGTTTGTGTGTGTGTTGTATGTGTGTAGTGTGATGTGTGTTTGTGTGTGTATGTGTGTGTGTGTTGTGTGTGTGTGTGTGTAGTGTGTATGTGTGTGTGTGTGTGTGTGTGTGTGTGTATGTGTGTGTGTGTATGATGATGTGTATATGTATATATATGTATATATATATAATATATATATATACTAACAATTCTATGATTTTTTAGATGGAGAATAAGGGGTCTCATCATGAGCCAGCCTACCATGATCATAAGGAAGTAGCGAAGTGGCATTCCCACTATGGCCACCACACCAAGGATATGATCCAATGGATGCATCAAAAAAATAAAGTCGTTGGAACAGGAGGTGTCATCACGAGCCAGCCTGCCCACCTTTCACTCCTTGTCAGTGAATGGAAATGTGTTCATCTGGTTACCAAGCCAGCACATTAGTCTCTACTCTGACATCATAATGCACTTCCCTAATTATACATAGAGGATCATGGTTCCAAAGGGTGAAAAATCAACTCTGTCAAGGCTATAAACATCTGCAGGCAACAGAAGCTCTGTTGATGGTATTGGAGTCTTATTTTCAACATCAATAGTTATTATAACTCCCTTTTCCTATTTTTTACCTTTACTATAGAGAGATTATGTTCCTACTCTATTTTTGAACCTTTATGCATGTGATATCTTTTAAAAATCAATCATAGTAGTTTAAGTGGAATGATGATGGAAAAGTATATTTCATGCGTTAGATGCCCTTTTTCCTTTTCGAATCACCTCACAACATCTCCACACTTATTCATAATTGTCATTATATGCATTGATTTCAGCACTCCAATATCTTTTGTGATCCTATCATAATATGCATACCTTGCCACTTTTATCACCCCTATACTTCGCCACCAGCACGTCATTCCTTCACTCATTAGGTCGAAGGAAATCTATCATTTCAAAAGGGGGAAAGGAGCAACCTCCAATGTATTTATGTATCCATGTTAGTCCTTTATTTGATTGTGCAGGGAAATACGACATTCCATGATTACAAAGTATGTGGTACAATAGCAAGTCCTAGATAACGATATTTATGCTTGTAAAGTATCATCCTAAATAACCATTATAACAACTTGTTGTTCTGTCAATTGGATCTATCTATTGCCACTAACTATTTGTAGAATCCAGGCAGTATGGGAGGATGAACAGTGCATAGGGATTTGCTAATACTAGTTGTTTCTGATATAGCTAGAGAAATTCTAGCCTGAGCTGGGTGGATAACATATTTCACATGATTTCAGCAACCCAATGAAGAAATTGCTATTTAATTCCTACAAAATTTACAGAATGGAAAATCTATTATAAGAGGGAGGTAAATCACAGTGTCAGATGCGGTGATAGTTGAGGTGTCTGGATTACCAGCAGAAGGACCCATATGGGCTAATAAAAGGTTGAAGTTGCAGGATGTTATTGCAGTATTTAAAGATGAGGGACAAGACCTGATCATCAAAGGCAAAGGAGTTCAACCATCATCCCTTGGAGAACCATGGGGAGAACTAGCCAGAGTCATCTAGAATTATATCACATGTGACGGCTGAAAAGACATGGTAAGGTCGCGTCAACTTAAACTCTTAGTAGTCCTGAAACAAAAATTTTCTGTGAATTTGCCTGCATATTTGAATTTCCTATTGCATGACACCACTCAAAGCGTGAAAAGGTCCCAACATACAGAAACAGTTGTAAGTCACCACTGCTTGATTAGGCTAATAGTGAGTTACAACCTCGCCCAACAACAATGAAGTTGGGAGGAATTAGTATTTGCCATTAAAGGGAGCCTAGCTCTACCTACACCTGACCCTGTTCCGAAAAGGAAGAGGACTACCCTTACAACAAACATTCCCCCATAGTGCAGACATTCCACTAGGCCGAGGACAAACTTAGGAGTAGCCAAAATCCCCCAGGGTAGTATCAGCCAACCCATAGAATTGTCTAGCCTGGGAAGTGAACAACAATTGTAGATAGAAGGCCAGGATAACCCTAAGTCAGACTATGAAGAAAAATCAAGGCATTATGGAGAAGAATAAAGAAATGAACTAGAAATCCCCTCGAAATCAAGTCCCCCAGGTGATTTACTACATGATATCGAATTGGCCCATATTTTGGCCAATATGGATGATTTCATATAGCCTGAAAGCCCGCTCAATTTGAACACTGGAGCAACCCAATCTATAGAGAACTCTGGCAATGATAGAATTATATAAAAAAGCATAAGCTGTGAAGAAAAAACAAGGGCAGAGGCCACTCAAGAAGAGGTGAACCAAGTTGGTGATATGCCTCTAGGAGAACCCAGTCAGATAGCCCTAAATACAGAGAATGTAGGCCAAATAGGAGAAATAGAAACAAGCCAAGGAGATGACTACCAATCTGGGCACATAGTTCTTGTAGAACAAAGCCAAGATGAGCAATTGAGCTCGTTAGGAGCAGAGACGATTAGAAGAATAGTTGTTCCTCCTAAAAAGTAGAGAGACAAAATTAAAAAGCTTAGGAAGGAATAGAAGAGGCTGCCGAAAGTAGTAAAAAGGCTTAGGTGAAAGATAAGAAAATTATCAGTGGGGAAGGTTCCAGACAAAACCCCAGAAATAATAAACGCAGCTGTTCAAACTGAATTATATGAAACAAAATCTACAGGGACTAAAGTTGATCCCACACTCACTCAACGTGTTAAGGAATAGAATGCAATTTTTGCAGAAGTAACTACCCAAAAAAATGTTATACCTTCTTATGAATTAGCTATTCAGATGGAGGTTGTACCCACCTACAACACGACTACCCAGATGGAGGCTTGGGCCTCCTATAACAAAGAAACACAGACAATAGGCATCAATTCTCATAGCAGGAGTACGCAAACAAATACCCAAGACAAAGATATCACGATGAGCAACAACCCTAGTATAGTGAATCTTTAATAATATCTAGCACAAGCTTGGCTTACCATAGAATGCTTTGAGCTAGAAACTGTCTCCCAACAAAAATACCAAGAATTACAGAGGCAACTTTGGGACATGAATACATTAGAAAGTGACACCTTTAGTAAATACCAAAAGACAGAAGAAAGAATTGAGAAAATGAAGCTCAGATTAGAGAAGGTCATGAGTCAAACGAACACTATTTGCTCATTATACACTGATTTCTTGGCATGTAGATCCCCTACCAATAATTATGCCTTATTTTTGCTAGAAAGATACTTGTAGCTGAAAATCAAAGCTATCAGGGCTAGAAAACTGATAGAATTAAAAACGATTGAGGATTTCATAAACTATTGCAAACAACATGGGGTAAAAGTTTAGAGATTGCTATGTGAATTTTACCTGCATAATTTTGTATTAGAAGAAGAAATCGAAAAGAACCCCAATCCTTTTGTGGGGGATGTGCAATTCCAAGCTTTTATTTCATTCACTGTTAATCAAATGAAATGGTTCAAGGCTCATAACAAATTCCATAGGCAGGAGAATGGACTGGCCCTTTGGGTCAGAGGTGAACCAAAACACCCGTTACAAATGCTAGCCAATCACAAAAGTTTGATGAAAAGGGAAGGAGTAATCAAAATTTTGGGGCCTATTCAGAAAGAGATTGTCTAGAAGGGAGTAGAATACTTCCTCTCCATTCAGGAAAGCTCATTGGCTGTAGCCAAGTTCAGGTGGACAGTCTCCAATAGTAATGTACAAAATAGAGAGCAATTTAATTATAAAAATTTTAAATTGGCTACAGAACGCTTTGTTACTTATAGCAATCTCATCTTAAGAGAAGGTCCTTATTGGCTAGGTTGTCGGTTTCGTAGCCCTATTGTTTGGTATCCTGCTAAAGGGTATCGGGCTATATATGAACTGCCTGAAGGATAGACAAGGCACATCTTTGAGCTCTTGGCCAAGAATCATGGCTTCAGATCACTTTACGAAATTCCTTGTCCAGCTTATTCTTTGACTGCTCTGCATACGAACTGCATGCTTTTCATGAGGACATGAAAAAGGGTAAGCAGGGGAGTATGTTGGGTCATGGAAAAGGTATGAATTTACTATTAAACTCATCATCCTTTTCCTTTATTCTTATATTTTCTATATCTTAATGCGCTGATCTATTAAGGAATTATGGTAAGAAATGAAGGAATTATCTGCAATTACGACTTAGCTAATTATTACCTTTCTTTATGCTGGAAAACAACAAAAGGGACAAATGCTATTCCCTATGAAGGAACAACAAAAATCGGCAAGCTAAGTAAAGAATGCGGCGGTTGTAGATAAGGCCAAAAGAAAATCAACAGAATCAGTGCATCCCTCATGATCAAGATATCCTACTGGATCGCATTTATCATTTATCTTTTTACCCTTTCTTATTATAAAAGGAGATGTTTTGTAAGAAGGAAAGGGGAATAGGAATTTCTGTAGTATTGAAATTGTGATTGTAAGTACAGACTCTCGCTGTCAAGAAGAACATGAATATATTGTAATGCTCATTCAGTTTGATGATTAATATATAAGTAAAGTTATTGTTCCCTTGTGTTTCCTGAAGTAACCTAGCAGTGTTCACTAGCGGCTAAGGGCCCGACCTCTGGTGGATTCAACTGATTTTCTTGTGTCATACATTTCCAATTCTCACAAGTGTGATGGTTTGATAGTATTCTTTCTTTCTGTGATTTTATCACTGTGCTTTTTATTATTTTCCAGTGTTGACAAAATCTCTTTACTTTATATAATTTGCAGTATTATCATTGAATCAGTTTACTTTAATTTCAAATCAAGTTTCCTAGATAAATATTTCGCTTGATATAATCAACTATAAAGAGTATTAACTATCATTGTTGAAACTCTCAGATTGATATCATTCGCTGTTTATATTAATTATTGAGGATTGGGTTTGATTTAGATTAAATCAGTTAAAGAGGGATGAGTTATCACTACTGTACTCTCAACTGATGTCGCTATTACTTTGATGAATGTAAGATTTGATTTCGTTAAAGGATTGAGTTTTCTTTAATTGCAATTGGAATTTATTATATGTATCCATTTACTCTTGTATTTAAAAGATCTATACTGCAATTTAGGAAACATTACTCTCTGAGTTAAATAGCAGCCACATACTGTGTACATTCTTGAAATAAGAAGACTTGCCCAGATTGATAATTAATGTGAGGATAATTAGGAGTTTTAAAAGGCACCTTTTATCAACCAACATGTGGTAGCGCCTTGGGGAAATTTTTTTTGGGACCCTATATTAGGTGGGGCGAAACTACCTATCGTTTTGTGCATGGTTTTCGCACATGGTTTTGGGCGCGATGGTTTTCGGCCCATGGTATTGGATGCTTCGACATGTATATATATGTATTGTAACATTGAAAGGAACATAAGGAAAAATCAAGCTGGTAGTCCCAGTTTTGGGATCCAGGGGAAAATATCTGTGTATATGTGTTTTATCTATGATGCTCTCACATTTTTATTTTCTGTGTTTTAGAGTTTGTATGCAGGTAATTTCTATACGGGGTTAAAACCTACACACAAAAATGCAAAAAGAAAACAATGATCACTGAAATGAATTTTTCTCTAATTGAATGCTATGAATTCACTTGCAGCAAAGAGTAAAATTCATAAATACTTCAGCAACAGAAGGAAAAGTAAATTTTCATCTTGAAACTAACATAAGAATTATTTTTCACAAACAATACCCAATCTTGTAAAACATTGTTTTTCACACAAAAAACAGTGTTTCACAAGAGATAAAACTAAATTCAAAACCTAATTTGACCGAAAGAAGAAACATAGATAGTCAACAAGGCAAGACCAATTGATCTCTCTTTTTCTATACGACCATTCACTAGATGAAACTTTTCCCTAATTTGAAAAAACAAGATAAACACAAGCAGATCTTCTGACAACACTCAGCCGGAATGACAGAAATTCAAAGAATGTATAAACAAGTGTAACTTAATAGGAAAAACCAAAAAAATTGGACTTAATGAGGATATCACTGAGATTTTAAAAAATTTCAAGTATGTGCATAGGTCCTAGAGAAAACCAGTGCGAATACGATCTGTTGCTGAAAGAAAAGTGTGCAAAAGTGCACATTGTGCCTAAAGCTTAAGTGCCCATAGTGGGGAAATTTGGAAAAAATAAAAACAAATAAAATCAATTTCGAAATCGAAATTTTAAAGATTTCTAGACACTCAAGGAAGGCTTGTACAGAAGGTTCAAAAGGTCAAACATGGAAAACAATGGAGAGTGAAACAAATCCCTAGTGGAGTCACCAATTTGTTATGTGGATTTATCCCTCTTGCGGACAAGAGTGATCTCCCTAGACTTCAGAGAAACCTGGTAACAAACAAATAGGAACTGCTATCTTTCTCTAGACTACGATTGAATAAAACCAATAGTATGATAGAAGACACTTACCGTTTAAATCAAAATTCCTGATGAAGTCCTACTCAGAGCTTTTGACCATCCACTTCTCCTCGATGCTTTATAGATCTTCCCATTACTTCACACAACTTCTCTTAGATATCCTGAAGGATGACTGCATAGAAAAAAACATACTTGAGATCAAAGCATCCAACATATAGAATAAAATATAAATGGACTAATTAACCTAATCAAATACCAAAATGGATCAATATGCAATCAAAGTCTATGTAGGTGATCAAGGAATCGTACAAATTATAACAATAGAAGCATAATTTAGAAAGAAAAATTTCCTTTATATTCATAAAAATGGAGAATAGACTTACAACCTTGAAGCCTTGATGTCACAAGCACCCTCCCACATTCTCCAACCTTCTCCTTGAATGAATAGCCTTCCAACCTTATTCTAATAGCATAAGCCTACTTCCAACAATCCTCTCTCAATCCTCAAACCTGTAGTAGATTTATAGGCCAATAATTGGAAGTGTTGGATCCATTCTCCAAGGGATGAGATCCACTAATAGTGGGATAGGGGTTCCACAAAGAAAGGGAATTGCTCCATGATGGGAGGGATCAGAGCTGAATAGGCACCCATTCAAAGTTTGTTGGTTGGGATAGATATGACCGACAATGCTTCTAGGCTTTACTTTTTATTTTTACATTTGTTAAGTCATGTGTGTAGGCCACAGTGTAAGACAAAGCACACTTATCCACAATTTCTAATGGACTTCTCTGCGTATGCGCATAGATTGAATAGGGAGATGTGCAAGAAGCCAAATTCGGGGTTTTGAACCATGGGATCTAGTAATTTCACCTTATTTTGGATAGTTTTTGATTCTAACTTTGTAGGGGAATGCGTAGGGACAAATTTATGGATAGAGAAATATCCAAATTGATGGTCGTTTTCTTATTGCATGATGTGTAACAGACGATCAACAATATTCTCCCTCACTATGGTCCAATATTTAGCCTCTGGAACCTCCTAGGAGAAACATTATAATGGAAATTCCAAGATGATTTGTTTACCACATAAATCACTTTTTGGGCTTCCACCATTGAACTCCATGAAATCACTTATAGCATGTAGATGAAATTAAAGAAAATATAACATGAAGTTAACAAGGAAAGCATGAAATTAAAAGGGAAGGCATGCAATTACCCAAAATTATCATGCATTTCTCATGCATCACAATTAATTCAAGAGTGAAGTGAATTCAAACCTACTACTCTAGACTTTACTATCATAACCAACACAATAATCATAAATAAAATAATATAACAACAATAATTCTTGCATATCACTAAATCATTTATGCAAAAAATATCGGTAACACGGAAATAAGTTGTCAGGCTAGGAGGTTAAATACATGAATCAAATTGTATTTTGCATTAAGAGAAAACATGCAAATATACAAGGAGAGGGAGATTATTGGGATTCATCTCCCAATATCTCTTCTTCTTCCAATTTCCTTTATTTTTCTATTCACAATATTTACATATATTTTCCTAATCCCAAATATTAGGCGTGAACATTCCCCCCCCTTAATTTGAAGGGATGTTCGAGAGTCTGAGCATGATTCATTAATATTTCAAACTTTTCCCTTCCAAGTGCTTTGGTGAAGATTCTGCAATCTACTCATTTGTGGAACAATGTCGTAGGTGGATTGTCTTGGCCTCAACATGGTGTCGAATAATATGATACTTTGTATTGATCTGCTTGGTTCGATGATGAAACTTTGGGTTCTTGGTGAACTTTATTGTAGGAGTGTTGTCAATTAAAAGAGGAGTTGAATGCACTTGTTTCTCCCACTAATATTCCAAAAATTTTCTAAACCACACAATTTCCTTCGTTGCTTCAACTATTGCCACACAATCTACCTCAATTGTGGAATCTGCTGGAACTGATTGTTTGTGTGACCTCCAAGAGAAAACACCTGATCTAACAATAATAACATAACCTAAAGTAGATACTCTAGTTTCTTTATCCTAAATTATATTATCCAATCAAGATGAAGTCATCTACCCATGTATACTTGAGTCTAAAGTCTTGAGTTCCCTTCAAGTACTTTAGAACTCTTTTTGCAATAGACTAATGATCCTCACAAGGTTTTTTCATAAACCTGGAGAGAATTTCAACAACAAATGAAATGGATGGTCTGGTAGTAGTCAGGTAGTTGAGACTTCCTATGAGTTGTTGGTACTTTGTTGCATCCTTGAATTATTTTCCTTGAGTGGATGTGAGCTTTAAATTCTGTTCCATTGGAGTAGTCAAAGGATTGCACTCAACCATGCCAAACTTGTTCAACAGATCTCCAATTTACTTCTTCTGAGAGAGGAATATACAATTCAAATGTTGGGTTACTTCAATACCAAGATAGTAGTGAACATAGCCCAAATATATCATCTCAAAACCCGTCTTCAGTTATTTCTTTATGGATGCAATGTAATTCTCATTATTCCCTGCCATTAGAAGATCATCTACATATACCATAATATATATAGATGCTTTACCAACTTTCTTGACAAACAAAGTTGCATCATTAAGATAATAATGTTTGAAATTGAGTTTTAGAAGATTCTCAAAAAATTTCTCATACCAGGTTCGTGGTGCTTGCTTGAGGTCATACAAGGATTTTACATGCTTGCATACTTTGTGTTCCTAAGCTTCACAACAAATACTTATGGTTGGGACATAAAACCATTCTCTTTTAGATCTCCATTCAAGAAAGCAGTTTTTAACATCCATTTGATGGAATTTCCAACCATTCTGAGCTGCTAAAGAAAAAAGTGTTTGGATGGTAGCCCATTTTTATGTGTGGCAAAAAACCCTCATAATCAACCCTTCCTTTTGAGCAAAACCTTTTTCCACAAGCCTATATTTATGATTGTTAAGTGATCCATTTTCTTTATACTTTTTTTTGAAGACCCACTTATATCCAATTAGTTTCGTTCCCAATGGAGGATCAAACAACTTCCAGGTGCCATTTTTTATTATTAAATCATCATATTCTTTCTGAATCACTTCTTTCCATTCATCATGAGAAGCGACTTATTTGTAGGAATTTTGTTCAAAATCTGTAGATAAATTTAGTTGAAAATCATAAGAAACATCCATATCAATAAGTGAATCATGATCGTCTACATCACCTCCATTTTGTCTAACACAACTTCTTGTTCTTGTCTTTCCAAACTCATCAAGACGAGCACTTTCAAGTGTCTTTGACATCCATTTTGGAGGACCTTACTGAGATGGCCTGGGCTACTCAGTTGACTAAGATGGGGCTAAATCAAGATTAAACCTCCCAATTTGTTCAATCACATCACTCAAAGTGTCATCTTGATTAGTGGTTGGATCTTCATGCGAGGGAGAGAGTGCTTCACAAGGAGATTCCACAAATTGATCTAGTATAGGGATCCCCACTTGAATTTGTGGAATCTCATTATCAAATTAATGAAAATACTTTGTATGTCTGAATTTATCCAAGTGATCAAGATGTCGCTCAACAACATTGTTAGCCTTAGAAGATTTAAGAAAGATCACATATCTAGATATTATAAACTTCTTATTCACTTCATCATAAAGACAATATGATTTAGAGGTATCCCTTGATACCAAAAGAAGATAGATTTGTGAATTCTTGCACCAATTTTGTTTATTTGTTCCTTAGGTATCAAGGGATAATAGGTGGAACCAAAAACCCTGAGATGCCTCACCGAAGGAATGTGGCCATGCCACATTTCATAGGGAGTCTTGTTATTAATAGCATGAGATGGAAACTAGTATTTATATACACAACACATAGAACTTCATAAGCCCAAAACATCAGCTTAACATTCTTGAAAAACATCATGGAATGTACCATATTTAATATTGTCCCATTCATTCTTTCAGCTACTCCATTTTGTTGGGGATTATAAAGCACAGTTGTTTGATGTTTGATCCCACGCTGGTGAAGATAGTTTTAAATTCATTTTAAGTATATTATTTTCCATTTTCAGTACAAATAGAGACAATATGAGTTTGTGAATAATTTTCAATCCATGTATGAAAGTTCTTGAATGTTTCAAAAGCTTCAGATTTGTTCAATAAATAAACCCAACACATTTTGGTGTAGTCATCATAAATGTCATAATATATTTATTACCATTTGCAAAAGGAACATGCATTGGGCCACATAAATAAGAATGAATGAGTTAAATCTTTCTATGTGCTATGGAATGAGAATCATGAAATGATTGTTTGTTATACTTTCCTAAGATACAAGCATCACATTCCCTAAGTTTCCTAGGAATAGTTGGCAAACCAGTAACACCATTTTAGGCTATCATAGTTCAAGTGCCCAAATCTAGCATGCCATAAAAGACTTGATGGAAGTGTATCATCATCATAGTGATAATTGTATGAAAAGTTTTGTGCATGGGCAGAGGTTCCTTGTAGCTTCAGAAATATTTCTTCTTCTATCCCTTTCATGAAAAATGAGAGATTTGATGCTTTTCTAACCTCAACCTTTCCATCAAATATGTGAATGGAGTGTCTTTGCTGGAGAATGTGGACCAAAGAAAAAAAAAATCTCCTCAACTCCAATAGGTATAGAACATCATAGGAAGAAAGTACAGAATATCAGGAAGTTTGAGCCTGATGGTGCCAAGCCCTAATGGCTTGAGTTTTGACTTGTTTTCAAAGTAGAATGATCCATCAACATTGTCAATGAATTCTCCAAAGAAATATATTCTGAAATTCATGTGGAAAGTTCCTTTTGAATCAAGCAACCAAGAATATTTCCATGAAGCAAGTGAAAAATTGAATAAGTGTTCAGTTACTCCAATGTTGCAATGTGCCACAACATAAAGAGTAGACTTGGGTGCTTTTCCTTTCCCTTTACCAAGTGTTTTACCTTTTTATTCATTTATTTCCTGCTCGATTATGTCCCAAGTCAACATACATTTGGAAGCATCATCTCCATTTCTATTGCATCATATATAATGAAGATTATTCCTTTCTCCTTGGAAATATCCACCCCTAGCCTATAAAATTCTTTCTTCCTCTTTCTCTTCGACCACCTCTTCCTCTAGAAGAATCCTGCGCATGATTCTTCTCTTTTTGTGCAAGGCACACGATTCCTTTAGAAGAATAAGGAGCTATCTTCTTCCCAAAATCCTTCTCCCTTTCAACAAACTTATTCTCAAGGGATTTAAAGGAAATCTCCTTAAGTTTGCCACTTTCTTGCAATGACTGAAGATAATGTGAATAAGTGGGATATAGTTCCTTGACATAAGCAGTGAGAGGAACATCTATTTCAACACCAGTGGCTTTTATGTCATGCATAATGGATCTTATTTATTATGCTAAGGAAATAAGTTCATCATTTTTCAACTCAAGATTGAACAACTTGATCATCAACTGAACAACTTCAAGCTCAGAGTGTGAGTCATATAATTCCTTCAACTTCTTTAAAGCTTCAAAGGAATTTGAAAATGGTGAAATATGATGACTCACCTCTTCATTTACTGACACTACAATCAACGCATAAGCCTTGTTGTTATTGTTTTCCCAAATGACAAGCTCCTTGTCTGAAGTGGGATTTTCGAGTGCATTGTCTCTTTCTACTTCACAAATTCCTTTCAAAAGTTCATTAAAAATGAGGGTGTGTTTTGTCTTTCTAGACCACTCATGGTAGTTCTCTTTTCTAGTGATAACTACTCCCACTATGGATATGAGTGAATTCATCATATAATCTGATTTGTCCCAAAATAATCTTAATAGTTACAACAAAAACTTGCTGTATTTGTAATAAAATTGTTTGGCTATGTCTTAAAAAAAATCATCAATAGACATCCATATACAATATGGCATATAATATATCACATAACATATTTTAATGCCTCATCTCATATCACATACAATACCATATTTTCATTACAACTCATTTTAACCAACCCTTTTAATGGATTTAAAAAAAGAACCAACCCTCATATGCACTCACCATATATTCCTTTTAAAAAAATATTCAACATACTCACCATGCATGTAATGCATATATGAACCATCACACCATGAAGTACAACCATTTTAAAACAAAATTATATTGAAGGGAATGATTCTTGAGCCTTTTATGTAATGACTATTCCATTTAAAAAATAACAACATACGACCCTCATAAACAATCTCAATGTACAATTCAATGATAACTTAATAGATTCTCCACCCCATATTTACATAACAACATTCAAACCATAACATTCAGCCAACATACCATAATATGATTCAAACTACCATAAATTACTATAGTTACCATGTGCACAAGTGAAGAGAACATTCAACAAACACACAATATGCCACTACACGTTCTTCAATGCAAATCATTCAAATGAGACCAATTCCAAGCTCCTTCAGGGATATAAAGGTTGTACGGTCCCTCTATAAGGGAAATGAAATAACACAAATCATAATTGATTACAATATGGAAGATGCTCCTCAGTAATCTGACATCAAAAATTTGAAACGGTCCATCCTCAAGCAACAACAATGCTATCAAGCTTGATCTGCAAGTTTTGGTTCGTGTGCAAATGATGATGGGAACACACAACAATATTCATGGGAAAAAATCCATTACAACAATAATTATTAAGGTATTATAGCTCATCAGGTCATAGCTAGGGTTTTAGCATGGGTGGGAAAGATAACAATAATTTTTCCCAACTACTCGATAACCCCAACTGACTCAGGAAAATAATATTTATTCAAGCAATGCTAGGATTTCTTCCACCCCCCTCATGCATATTTTCCTCCCCAGTAAAGTTTTTCCCCTTCCCTAAGGCATCATGATATGTTGTTTTCTCCCTTCCTTCAACTCTAAATTTTTTATTAATAAAAATAGAATAGTGCATCACATGATAAAGTTTAGCACATGATATAAATTATGGTAACTGAACATTACATGTATTGAATTACATCACAAATTTAAGGGAAATGAAAAGGGTGTGTCACATTATTCTAGATAACTCTATATCTTATTACACTTTGGAAATAAAAATATAAATGACGCTCTTGCATTAGAATCTTAGGGAAAAAAATTCTTCATGGACTTCTATCATAGACAATCTTCATTGCTAGCATTTTCACTAGAAAGTCTAAAATAAATCCAAATGCATCTACAAAGTATAATGATTTCTTTCCTTATGTAATTCTGTCCCTATCGGTTACAGTGACGACTATCCATAGTTGTTCCAGTCTTTGAATGTATGTTCAGTGTAGGTGTCATGAATGTCGATTTGGTTCAAGTGTCGGTCTTATGTAATTTTGGAGATGATCATTCCTGAGCTTACTGTTCGTCCTTCGACAGGTTTCACAGGGCTACGGCTCTGTTGTGCCAAAGATGATGTAATTTTTTCCTTTTTTGTAATATAATAGCATAGTCTTATTCAGAAAAAAAAAAAATAATGATTTCTTCAAATATTTTCCTTTTAGATCCCAAGGTCTATCTCCATATGTAGACTTACTTTACTTGTCAACTGTAATTTAGTGGTTTCATTTGGAAACTTGATTTATTCTTGAGATTGATCAAAGCATTAACCCCTTATACATAACTAAAGTCTTCTCATAATTCATGTCTTCAATTTATCTTCTTTGATTTCACCTACACATGAAGAAAACATGTTAAAGAAAAAAAAGTCGTTCATTAATATTTTGAATCCCATCCTCAAACATCAAAATGAATGCCATGTAGATAATTACTAAGACAACTTGAAAGAAAGTTGACTTCTTTTTATTTTTTCTTCCTGGTTGTCTTCCAAAAATGTATAGTCCATTATCTCACTTGGTGCCTCATATACATGAAATTGTACCTACTTTACTTGTTTCTACTTCTCCTCTTTCAGATTCATAAATGTTTTCTATTCCACAACTGGCTTAAAAAAACATTTACTCATATCATTTCCAACACAGGTTTAATGTTTCTCACACAAAGATCCCTTGTTTTCTCTCAATAAAATACATTTCTCTTCATTCTCTTGTTGTTCACTTATTACAATTTATTCATTATTTCCTTCCATTGTAACCTATTGTAGAAAATTCTCTGTTGTAGTAGATATTGTTGAATGCCGATCTATGCATTTTCTCACCAACACTTCACTAGAAAAGTCATTATTCATCATATTCTCATGGTTATTTAACAGAATATGATTCTCTAGAGGAAAAATAACTACATCAATGTCTACAACAACCATATTTGTCTTATCAGGAAATGCATATATCGTTTCTTCTTCTTTTCTTGCTTCAAAAATTCCTTCCCACTCATCATCAACACTTGATTATTGATCTCTACCTTCATCCTTCAATGGTAAAAATGTGTGTTTCTCACCCATTTTTTCAAAGGTATATTTATTGTTCCTCCCATCATTAATTTGTTTCTTATCAAATTTTCATGTTCTACCCAATAAAAACATGACAAACATCCATAGGTATCACATCACAAAGTAGTTCATCTTGATAATTCCTATCTTAAACTCTATTATGCATTGTTCATTTACCAAAATTTGATGTTATTTATGTAACCATGACACTTTATAAGGTGTAAGATGAACAAATATGTCCATACTCAATTTCTCAACCATTTAAAGAGATACTAAATTATTTCGTTCTACCACCATCAATAATCATTTTGTAGCACTTACATTTTGACATGCAAGTGATTCTAAATAAATATTTTCTTTTTATTTTCTCTTTAATCTCCCCACTTGGATTTAGAAGTGTCCCTCTCATTACCAATGATGATCCTACAATTTCTCCAACTTTAGCTTGGAAAATCTAATTAGTGTGATCTTAATGTAGAAAATTTTGACAGCCATAAGATCTATGACCATATTCATTGCATATAAAACACTTATGCAAAAAATATTCACCTTCTAAATGTGATGCTCTTCTTTTTTATAAATTAAATGGTCTTCGACTTTGACTTTAACATGGAGTAATTTCTTCTCTTATTTCTTAAACTTTAGTTGATGTGTTTTCATCATACTGCCTCTTACTTATAAAATAGTTGCTTCTATCCCTTGGATATTCAGTGAGTTTCCTAGATAACTTTTCCTCTGCTTTAAGTGCAAGTTGGACGTAAGCTCCCTCCATTGTTCTTGGAAGAAACAAAAAAATCTCATACTAAATGTTGAAATTTATACCATTTGTATATCATTCTACCTTTTTCACATTTTCTTCTATGTGCCCTACCCTTAGAGTCATCTTGTAAAATTCCCTCGTATCAACATTCACATTCACTCCTTTTGTCTCAAATTTTGAAGTATTTTAAATAACTTTTTAGTAGTCCCTTGGCATGCATTTAGATTTCATTTTATACCATTCTATCCCATGATGTGATCAATTTCTTACCTTTATTTCTTCTATCATTTTTAATGCTATCCCACATAATGAAACATGTCCTTTAATTCTTTAATATTGTAACAACAACCTTAACCTTTTTGTTATCTTCTACTTCGTCATATTCAAAATATTTATGCATGGCTGCAATCAATTCAATCATTCTTCTACATTATGAGTTACTTCATACATGCGAAATTACAATTGAGGCTTAGAGATTACCTTCATGATTTCCTTTACAATCCTTTCTTATACACTTTCCTACTCTTCATTTACTGCCATGTCTTATGTTCTTCTTCATCATTTATGTAACCTTATTCATTTCCTCTTCCATGTGTTGTCCCTATGGTTTATAAACGTTCATTCATGTTCCTAACCTATGTCATTAATGCCTCTATTTTTGGCTGTCTTCTCTAAATTCTTCTAACACTTCTTATCTTAAGTGCCATCCTTGTAAGCTTCTCCTTCATGTTTGTTCCTCTCTTTCTTCAATTTGTTTTTCACTATTTTGTGGTAAGTTACTTCTATTAAGAACTTCACTTCCTTAGCTTCATTGTGCTCACCTTGGTTGTAGCCTACAATAGGCCTTTCCTCCATCTACTAACACAATATTTTACCTAGGTTTTCCTTTGAACATGGATGAATGGTATTTATGTTGGTCCTTATTCTCTTGGGACCTTCACTCTGAAATTTACCTTCTCTTTACACTTATGTGTTCAAGCTTCACTTTCTTGAGGGCTCATTTCCACCAATGTCTTCTTCTGTTTGTCTACACTTTTTTTTCTTCTCCTTTCTCTACACCTGTTAGAGTATGCTCAAAATTGTCCTTAAAAATATTCTACTATGGCTACAAATTCAAATTTTTTTTTGGTTTTTATAGCCTACCTCATGCTTCAACTTATACTCTTTGTGTATCATCTCTAAAAATCCGTTGAGCCATTTCTTTGGTTGTTTGTTTCTTCCTCGCGTTCCAATACACACCCTTCCATAATTGTCCATTATAACCTTTTTCTATATATTTGTTTCTATGAATAAAGATGAGTTTCACAACAGTTGGAAACACATTTATTTTCATGTTTTGATTATTAAATGAAATAAAAAATCTTCTAGAATTCGTCATTGATCTTCTATTCTCTCCTATCACTCTCTTATCAATAATAAGAAAGTCTTTTGACCCATCAAAATAATCATGAGTTGTTTCTTTCAATAATTCCAAAAATTTTCTTTATAATTGTTCCTTAAGATAATAGCCCCAAGGGTTAGCTCAACTGGTCGAGTTCCCATTGCTAAGTACCTCAATGATTGGGAGGTCACAAAGTCAATTCTCCTCGATGTCCTTTGGGTTAGACCTTGCTAGTTTGGTTGGCAAGATTTGATTCCATTTGAGGTTGATCTGCCCATATTTTCCCATGGATGTAGTAGCCACCGAGTGCCTTTGAGCCACCTAAAAAGAAATTATTTCTTAAGATAGCATTTAACAAAAATTCAAATTATTTGTAACGTGAAAAATTTCTACTGCTAACATTGGATGAGATTGGAGTGTTCTAAGAAGAGTTGCTAAAAACAATTTGAGGTCTCTCTTGCAATGAATTTCAACTTGCCATATTTAAATGCATCCTCCTTTGATTTCAACTTGCCATAATGACCAAAACAAGACTCTTTCACTTCTGGTTCAAAAATATGATAAAACATCTAGAACCCACAACAAAAATGGATCGATAGGTGCACATTCAAGATTAAACCTTCTTAATTTCCACGAATTTTCTCATATATTATTTTATGAATGGTCTACTATTCGATCACAACTCCTAAGTTATGAGTCATATGTGATCACCTAACAGACTAGTTAGCACTCATGAATTCTATTCTAGTTCTGGTTCTAAGAGACATTATCGTCGTTACAACCAACATCCTTGCAAGAGATGCGAGATCACTGCTATTTGGCACATAGATCCCGTTCCTGAATATGACCAAGCCATCTTACATCAAAATAAAATTAAAAAATAAAAATAATACTACAAATAAAAATAACCCTATAAAAAAAAATGATCTGTGGTATTAAGAATCTATGGTATTTACCCATGGGTGTTCATGTTGAATATAGCCTATTTAAAGGGGGAAATTAAACAAACCTAGATTCATCTTAAATTTAGATCTACCAAGCACCTAGAGGGAGAAAATATCTTTAAATAAATTTAAGTGATAGTAATTTTTAATGTTAAAATTATTTTATTATCATCATTTAAGTTTTAATGAACATTATTTTATTATAATAATTTAAGTTTTAATGAACAAGGGATTTGGTAAGTATTTTTTATGGACTCTTAGTATCATTTCATGGAGTATACTGGCATTATTATCTTTGCATGGGTGTTCATATGGATTTTTTTTTTATTCAACCATTCAAGGGTGGCCAATGCTTGCAACCCTCAAGAAGTTTCAAGGATTTATGATCTTAACAAGATTTTATTGTAAATTTATAGACAACTTCATTATAATTTCTCACCCCCTCACTAATTTCCTCATGACATAATTTTTTATTAGATAAAATTTGTCAATATCATTTGAATCCTCTATATGTGGAATCATTTTGGATGTATTCTTTTAATCTAAATGCATACATTGAATTTTGTTGAAAAAGATAATGATATCAAAGTTCAAATAAATAACAATATCAAATAACAAAGAGGTGAGATTTGGTGCATGTAGGGAGTTAAACGCAAAGGAAATAACCAAAGAATCCTTGGATCCATTGTAGATATTGATTGTAATGGATGTGATGATTATGCATATTATAACAAAGGTAAAAAACTACATTATCCCACAATTCTACTAACTTAGGACTACAATGTATTTCCTTGGCTTTATAATATATGCAATGGTTTAAATATAATAAGACTTATAAGGACAAACTCTATAAAACATTTCCCTAAGAGTAGTTAGCTTGATTGGTAGATTCTCTTGTGAAAAAGTTCATTGAGTTCTCAAGATTATATCTCATTGAGTTCCTTGGGGTTACCAAATAGTACTTCCGCTAGCAAATACTACAATGCTCCATCTAAAAAACTTGGGAAGAAGGGGGAAATCCATAGGGGTCTGGTACCATCATCTTGAATTGATTAATATGTGAGTAAAGCACTATATTTCTCTATGAAAAAAATGTCAATAAACATTCCTAGACGTTTGGGCACCTAGAAGGGAGAACCAATTTTTTCCTATTAGTAAGATAATTGAGACATCTTTTACTTCTATTTTTACGATTTCCAAATTTTTTAATATTTTAAATGTAATGATTATATTTCTTTATTTGAAATTACAAAGATAGAAATTCCTAAGCTTGAAACTCCTAAGGATGCAAATTACAGTTTGGAATTACATCTTGTTGGGGAATTCATCAAATAGTTTGTGTGCAATGTTTATTTCTCTCAAAACCCAATATTCCACACAATACATCCCATAAATTATAGGGGATAAATATCTGAAATTCTACCATAGGTACCTTTAGATATTTTCTCTCTGTTCTACAAGTTTCACAGTCTGTAACCTCTTAGAAAGAAAGTTATGGCAAGAATTCCAAGATGACCGATTTTAAGGTTTGATTTTAGAAGTATTTTGAGCGGCCTGACTTCTTAAGCCTAGTTTGAATATATATAATATATATATATATATATTAATATATATATATATATATATAATATATAATAATTATTATATATATATATATTTAATCTGATAGATAGATAGTATTATATATAAGAGATATGTATATACTAGAATTTCCTCAGGAGTTTATGTAAGTATGTTCCAAGTTTTAGCCTCTGATACTTCCCAAAATAAATTTATAATAAAAATGTCAAGATGGCCTTATTTCAGGAGCATTCAAGAAACTTGACTTTCTCATAGTATAATTATGAAAATATAGCGAATCAAGATCTGAAATCTCTACAAGACTTTCCTCGAGATTTACCTTAATTATGGTCCAAGTTTCAACCTCTAAAACCACCTAGAAGAAAAATTATAGTGAAAATTATAAACTCACATTATTTTGGGAGAATTCTTTGAAAATAAAGTGAATCAAGATCTGAAAATTAAACTAGATGATTGGCAGGATTTCCCCTTAGCATGGTCCAAGTTATAATGAAAATGCTAGGATGCTTATTTGAAGAAGCATTCGAGAGCCTTGACTTCCTTAGATCAAATATTTAATAATATAGCTAACCAAGATAAAAAATTGAATCAGATGGTCAACAAGATTTCCCCTCACTATGGCCCACATTTCACCCATTCGAACCTCCTAGAATAAACTTTATAATGAAAATTCCAAGATGGCTTGTTTACCCCATAAATCACATTTTGGGCTTCCACCATTAAACTCCATGAAATCACTTATAGCCTGAGGAAATTAAAGAAAAATGAAACATGCAATTAATAGGGAAAACATGCAATTAACAAAGGAGGCATGCAAATAATAGGAAATACATGTGATTACCCAAAATTATCATGCATTTCCCATGTATCCCCAATTCATTTAAATCCCACAATGAAGTGAATTCAAACCCACTTCTCCAAACTTTAATATCATAACTCTATCAATGATCATAAATAAAATAATTTAACAGTAACAAACATCTTGCATATCACTAAATCATTCATGTAATAAAAAACAATAATATAGAAATAAACACACAGACACACACGCACACACACACACATATAGTAACCATAAAATAATGGAATTGAAGTAGGGTGAGTCATGTTCCACCTTACCTTAGGCTCAATTTCGCTGCAATTTTTTTCGTAGTTGGCCACCCCCATGCCAGATCTTGATTCCTTGAGGACAAAACTAAACTCAAGGATTTAACAATTAATTTTTAGGCCAAAATTAACACACGAAGCGAATGCCATTATCCTTCACACATAAGAAAAACTTAGTCTCTATCACATAGGTTGTCACTCACAACTCCTAACCAGTCACAAGGTATGAACCTATTTGGCTTCTGTCACCATTTCTCTTATGATACAAAATTCCTAACTAAGGGAGTAAGAGAGAAAATCTAAAGAGAAAATAAGAAATAAGAACCCCTTGATGGTTTCTCCTTCTTATTTTTATAATCGCACCTTGATCATTCATCTTCACAAACTTTTGCTAGAGGCTTGTTTCGAATTACAACCATCACTTTAAGGGAAAATAATATTTATTCAAGAAATTCTAGGATTTCTGCCACTTCTGCTTGCATCTTTTCTTCCCTAGTCAGGGTTTTCCCCTCCCCAAGGCATCATGATTTTTTGGTTGCTCGCTTCCTTCAACTTTGGATTTTTTATTAATAAAATAAAACAATTGATGCAGGAGCATCAAGGCCAACTTTCATTTTTTATTTATGTAATAAAGGGGGGTGTGACATTTTAATTGTTTTATTAATTAATATGGTATTTTTAAATAAAATAGGAGATAAATTCTAAAAGTGAGGATTTTGGAAATAATTCTCAAATATGAGAGAATTTGGTCAGTTGAGGATGTAAGGGATGAGATATTTTAATTGAGAAATTAGTTTCATTAATTTTGGGTGAGAGAGGATCCTTAGGTATTCAAGAGTGATTTTAGGATTTGTTCAGATCTTTGGGGATTTTGTTGAGTGATTAAAGGGATATGAACCAGAATTGGTTCAATTCAAATTGTATAAATTTATGAGCCTCAAAGGAAAATTAGGTTAGATAGGGTGTGATTTGGTAGAGCAAAAAGCTCAGAAGATTGTGAAAAACTATGTGTCGTGTGTAATAGAAGTGGTTTTTTTGATGCAAATGGAATAAACGCAGAGACTCTGTTTTATTAATAAGTTCACATTGTGCACAACGATGTATGCGAAACTAGAAAAGATTGAGTGTTGAATTCTGTGGTTAATTGTTGATTGAATGTGATTGCGTTCTAGTTTTAATATTAAAGATCTTGTAAATTTTTCCAGGGAGAGATTGGGTCCGAGGCGTCGGATCAAGCGTTAAGGGTCACTTTTTTGAACCAACAATTGGGCATGCCGAATCCGATTTCAGATCGGAATTCTGAAATGCGGAGTTGAGAATAGTTGAAACATGATCTCCGATCTCTAATTGGATCGGATCAGAACACCGGAAAGTTGCAACCACAGATTCTTGAAATCACGCATCGGAGTTTAAGGTGGAGTGATAGATGTGGTAATTAAAGAATCGGAGAATTGGAACCCTCCGTCAGTTCATTTATTGGAATGTATTAATCCCAGATTCTCGTGGGCAATCCCAGTTAAAGTTGCATAGAATCTGATGAAACGATATATCTATATGTTTGTGTGACCGCCGATTGTAGAAAATGTGTTGTAATGTATCGGATATCGGTCAATCGATATGCACAAATATTATAACTGTGTCAATTGACAAATGCGAATATATCGCATCGGGATTGGACCAATTGAAAGAAATTGGCTTTTCTGACTAGATCGGGTCGGAATCTATGGAGTAGTGAAATGATAACGCATGGTGACTTCCGTTTGAATCAGATCAAGCGTTTGGTATCTAACTCCTGGTGACCTCCGATTGATATCGACATCATATTTGAATTTGCTGCAGAAAACACAAAAGGAATTGGTAACGTATTGCCAACCTTCGAGTTTCGAAGTGGATTGAACTGTTCAATCGATTAATTTGTCAGCACAGTGTTTATATTAAGGTTGCATATAAAAGGCGTTTAGAAATGCGATGAACAGTTAGAAAATAATTTATAGAGGTTTTGCAAAGTTTATAAAGGAGATTTGTAAATTATATGAAAGGACTTTCATTCGAATAAGAACAAAGTCGATTACTGAGAGTAGATCTATTTTGCGCTTTAGGTTGTTTTCATTCTAACGCCGCTGTAAGTCACCATTTTTGGTATCAACATTCTGAAATTAAGAGGGGTGTAATTTTCTAGTTTGAGTTTAAATACAAGGCGCATTTTGTTTTATTGTATTCTGAGATGATGAGCGCACTGTGCCAATTGAAGTATGTGTTTAAATGAATGAAAAGTTTGATTATTGGAACATATGTTGAAGATAGCTTCCGCATGATTAAGGGAAGTGGGTGAATTTGCATGGTATTGCAATTTTGATGCTGAGATGAATGTGAATTTGCAGGAATTGGAAGGTAAGCTTCCGCATATTAATTGAGATTGCTAGTGGTAGAAATTTGCGAGACATTGAGGTACTGATTGAGCATAGGTTGAGACGCATGTTCATATGCATAAGAGGAAAGATTCTGGGTATTGCAGGCTATGCCTGCGTCATTTTTTGGTATCAGAGCTGGAATAGATCTATTTGAAGATTCAAGTTTTTAAGTTGAGTTAATTGCATCTGATGAATGAAAGTTAGATTTTGGAACTGATGGATATTGCAGCAACAGAGATGCAGTATAGTTGAGGAAGTGAAACAAGATCAACAAGATCTTAAAAGGTGAGCTGACAGGTATTATTTATCTACGGTTTGAAGGTTATGCTTAGATAATTTGACTTACAAGCATGGTGAAGAAATCTTAGCGGGAAGAAGTAGATCACAGCTAGAGTTAGTGATGAAGGAGTCTAGCAAGGGATTCTAGGTGAATGTGGTAGAACCTAGAAGATTCAACATAGGTTGAATGAAAATGACAAGTGTGTTCTTGAAAGTTGCAGAAGGGAGAAGCCTGAAGGAGCAGTAGAGAAATGCTCAAAGGGTTCCAGCAGAGGACTGGTGATTACCAAAAGACCAGATCCGGAGGGAAGGATTGGTGAGGTAAGTGGCAGCAAGAGAGTTTGCTGTTGTAGAGGCTTAATGCAACTCATGGGTGAGAAACTCATGGCGAGGAAGATGACTACTAAAATTCATAAAGGAGAGAGCAGAGGTACTTAAAGAGGCCACAAAAGAAAGAAGGAGAAATATGCCAAGGCGAATGGCATAAGACAACAGTTGACTCAGGAAGAGTATGAGAGAGAGGAAGCCGAGATAGCAGTTCATATTGAGCTATTGATGGAGTTGTTACGGGAAAATGTGAAAGACCAGAGACATGGTTTTCTAATGAGGAAGAGAGTGAAGTGGTAGAGGCTACAACAGAAAAGAGATCAACATATAAACATGCAGTTAATAGAGGAGCTGAAGAAGATTGAGCAGATGATAAGTATACAGTTGAGATATGAAGAACTCAGAGCAGCTGAGTTGAAAGTGGAGGTTTCCATTGGTGAAACAGAGGAGGAGATCACTAATTATTTCTTGAGTTACTGGGCAGATTTAGATCAGCTGGATAATGTGAAGTCTTGTAATTTTGTAGCTGACAATTGTAATGTGAGTACATGTTTTACTGAGGAGGATGTGAAATCTTGTGAAACTGTTACAGCACAAGAGGAAGTTCTTATGGATGCAGAAGAAGTGGATCAGTCTGTAGCATGGATAAGTGAAGCAACAGTTGAGACTGTTGAACTTTGTGATTTTCAAACTGAAAGTTTGTGTGTGAATGCAAGGACTATAAGTGATGATGGTATGCTTCAACAATTCCACAGAGAAATTGCATTGTTGGAATACTTGTTGGAGAATTCGGAGTATGAAAGAGAGATTGCAGTAGAAGAAAAAATTCAGTATAGTGAACGAGAACAGAAAGAAATCATGGAAATAGATGGTGTGAGAGGAAGATTAGTTGATAGTCTTGAGAATTCTTTAGAAAATTCTTTGGGAAGAGAGAATCAGCATTCTGATGTGCTGACTAAGATGGAAAAGTTAGAACAGCATACTGAGGTGCTGGCAGAGGGAAGTAAGGCACTGATGCCTTATGATTTTTGTTTTAACAAGTGTTTTGTGAATGTAGGTATTATTGCAGGTGTTGAAGGACATTTGACTCAGTTGAGTAGTCAAATGAAGGAGAAAGACGAGAATTCTATGGAAATTTCAAAACCATGGGGTGAGGAAGTTATGTTGCTGGAAAGGATGCTGAATGATCAGAATTCAGTGCAGAAAGAATCTCAATTTCAGAATTGGGAATTGCAGATGCATAGAGATGAAGAAAGCAGAAAGGAGTACACAATGTACCAATCCAGTAAGTTGTTGATAGGAGAAGGCAAGGAAGAAGTTTTCCATTGTAGAAGACAAGAGCGCATGGATGATTGGGTGGTAGTAAGAAATGAGAAGGTAAGAACGGAAACAAGTATAGAAGTAAGAAAAGGAGCAAGTATAGAAGCAAGAAGTCAATAAGTGACGGTAAAAAATGAACGAGTAAGAACTGAGCAAGTCGTCTTCGCTCATTAGGCAGCAAGAAATCAGCAGCTTGAAGATTTATTGGACAAAGAAATTGAATTAATAAGAAGAATCATGTTGAATGTGTCTCAGAGGAAGATGTCAACAAGAAAGAGAAGAAGCAGCAGCAGCAAAATAAAGACAGAGACAGATTGTGAAAGTGCAGCAAGTGGAGCAAGAGAGCATAAAGTGTGGAGACTTGGAGAAGAACAATAGACAAAAGCAGCGACAAATGGAAAGTTGCAGCACAAGATATGGGATCCAGGCAAACAGAGATCTGAACACATGATCAGGTGATCATGATTAATTTCAAATTTGGGAGTCTGATGCAGGAGCATCAAGGCCAACTTTCATTTTTTATTTATTTAATAAAGGGGGGAGTGAAATTTTAATTGTTTTATTAATTAATTTGGTATTTTTAAATAAAATAGGAGATAAATTCTAAAAGTGAGGATTTTGGAAATAATTCTCAAATATGAGAGAATTTAGTCAGTTGAGGATGTAAGGGATGAGAGATTTTAATTGAGAAATTAGTTTCATTAATTTTGGGTGAGAGAGGATCCTTAGGGATTCAAGAGTGATTTTAGGATTTGTTCAGATCTTTGGGGATTTTGTTGAGTGATTAAAGGGATATGAACCATAATTGGTTCAATATAAATTGTATAAATTTATGAGCCTCAAAGGAAAATTAGGTTAGATAGGGTGTGATCTGGTAGAGCGAAAAGCTCAGAAGATTGTGAAAAACTGTGTCGTGTGTAATAGAAGTGGATTTTTTGATGCAAATGGAATAAATGCAGAGACTTTGTTTTATTAATAAGTTCACATTGTGCACAGCGATGTATGAGAAATTGGAAAAGATTGTGTGTTGAATTCTGTGGTTAATTGTTGATTGAATGTGATTGCGTTTTAGTTTTAATATTAAAGATCTTGTAAATTTTATCGGGGAGAGATTGGGTTCGAGGCGTCGGATCAAGCATTAAGGGTCACTTTTTTGAACCAGAAATTGGGCTTGCCGAATCCGATTTCGGATCAGAATTCTGAAATGCGGAGTTGAGAATAGTTGAAACATGATCTCCGATCTCCGATTGGATCGGATCGGAACACCGGAAAGTTGCAACCACAGATTCCTGAAATAGCGCATCGGAGTTTGAGGTGGAGTGATATATGTGGTAATTAAAGAATCAGTGAATTGGAACCCTCCATCAGTTCATGTATTGGAATGTATTAATCCCAGATTCTCATGGGCAATCCCGGTTAAAGTTTCATAGAATCTGATGAAACGATATATATATATGTTTGTGTGACCGCCGATTGTAGAAAATGCGTTGTAATGTATCGGATATCGGTCAATCGATATGCACAAATATTATAACCGTGTCAATTGACAAATGCGAATATATCACATCGAGATTGGATCAATTGAAAGAAATTGGCGTTTCTGACTAGATCGGGTCGGAATCTATGGAGCAGTGAAATGATAATGCATGGTGACTTCCGTTTGAATCGGATCGGGCATTTGGTATCTAACTCCTGGTGACCTCCAATTGATATCGACATCATATTTGAATTTGCTGCAGAAAACACAAAAGGAATTGTTAACGTATTGCCAACCTTCGAGTTTCGAAGTGGATTGAACTGTTCAATCGATTAATTTGTCAGCACAGTGTTTACATGAAGGTTGCATAAAAAAGGCGTTTAGAAATGCGATGAAAAGTTAGAAAATAATTTATAGAGGTTTTGCAAAGTTTATAAAGGAGATTTGTAAATTATATGAAAGGAATTTCGTTCGACTAAGAAAAAAGTCAATTACTAAGAGCAGATCTATTTTGCGCTTTAGTTTGTTTTCATTCTAACGCTGCTGTAAGTCACCATTTTTGGTATCAGTGTTCTGAAATTAAGAGGGGTGTAATTTTCCAGTTTGAGTTTAAATACAAGGCGCATTTTGTTTTTTTGTATTCTGAGATGATGAGCGCACTGTGCCAATTGAAGTGTGTTTAAATGAATGAAAAGTTTGATTATTGGAACATATGTTGAAGATAGCTTTCGCATGATTAAGGGAAGTGGGTGAATTTGCAGGAATTGGAAGGTAAGCTTCTGCATATTAATTGAGATTGCTAGTGGTAGAAATTTGCGAGACATTGAGATACTGATTGAGCATAGGTCGAGATGCATGTTCATATGCATCAGAGGAAAGATTCTGGGTATTGCAGGCTATGCATGCGTCAACAATACATCACATAATAAATTTCAATCCATAGTATAAAGGTTGGTAACCCAACATTACAAGTATTTAATTACATCACAAATTTTGGGGAAATGAAAACGGGGTGTCACAATCCCTTCCCCCTTAAAGTAACACCATCATTTATGTTCTCATCAATCTTAGAACTTCTTTGTATTTAGAAGCACTAGCCTAGGTGTTTTCTTTCACTACAACATTGGTTTCATCCTTTCCTTAGCTACATCAAATATTTGGTTCTCTTTAATTGTTCCCCTTTTATCACTATGTATATTATGTTCAATTTGGCTACCTCTAGACCTTATATAGTTACCTTTTACAAGACCTACAATAAAATATATTACCATATTTTAGTATTGCAGACTGAAATCATAAGTTTTAGATGTTAAAACCATTATGTCGTTGCTTAGAGTCTTGGGCACAAAATTCCTCTTTGCTCTTGTGCATCAACCTACTTACTTCTAGCAGTGTTCTAGTTAGTACCTACACAAAAAGACCAACATCACATATGTTTTACAATTCATTATCTTTATCAACGAGTAATCCTTCTATAGAAAACGTGGATTTTCCCCAAAATAAATTGAATTTATGATAGGTAAAGTTTTAAACTAATACTTATCTATATGGTTATTATTTTCCTCTTTTGATTCCCTATGTAACAAGTTCAACTCACTTTCAACATAAAACATACCCTCTTATACTCACATCCCAATGAAAAGTGACAAATTTCTTCTTGATGGGAACATGTCGGGTTGCCCCAGTTGTCTCCCAACACCCTAGGATACTCCAAAAAATCCCACAACTCTGTTTTTGTCCACATTTTTAAAATTCAGAAATTTAACTTGAAATGTGCAATCAAACCAGAAAATTTAGGTTCCTCTTCACGAGTATTTTTTGGTAAATTAATTGTTCTTAATGTACTTTATTAATTGTCAGCTAAGATTCGTGTACTTGTGAAACGTATGTGCACTATTATGTTAGGATTCTTCTTGTGAAC
>APFE031384412.1:164345-191702 GCA_000404065.3 Pinus taeda | reverse complement strand
AGCTTTAGTATACAGAGCGTATTACTACGCAGGTCTAATGTATATGGAGTGCGTACACGCAGGAAAGGTAGAGAGAACCTGCGTACCCAGAGATAAACATGTTTTTAAGTGACTTTCTCTCTCTTTGAGGTTTTGACATGAAGAGCAGAGGTATGGGGCTTGACAAAGAGGACAATGTGGCTATTGATGAGGCCACATACTGCAAATAGTCAGGGTGACAAAATTCAGTGTAACACATGCATATGGGAAAAAATAACCACATATGTAACATGAAGTCTCATTAATCATCTATTTTATATTATTGAATTTAATTAAATAATAATTATCATGCCATGTGCTTAACATGCTCTACATCCTTGTATGCATAGACCTTTTAGAAGTTTCAATATTATGATGTTAGTTAATGTTAAAACACTCATTTCTTCTTTCATTGACAAGGGAACTCGTTGTTTCTTACACTCTTTGTTGTACAAATAAATATTCTCTACATCCTTGCATGCATAGACCTTTTAGGAATTTTAACATTATGATGTTCGTCAAGGTTAAAATACTATTTTTTTTCCAATGTTAAAATACTCATTTTTTTCTTCATTATGAAGGGAACTCATTATTTCTCACACCTCTTTGTTACACAAATCAATATTTTAGTGAACAATTTGTGTAGTATTTTGGAGGAGACCTGTAAAGCCTTTGGTTGTGTAGTGTGGTTGGGCACCGGGCAGCCGGGCGCACGCACACGACGGGCGGTCGTGCACGACCAAACGACTAGTTGTGTGACTGTGGATAGACAAGTGCGAAGCTGCGGTTATGCGAGTTCCTTGACCATGCGATGGAGTAATGTGCATAAGGGAAGGGAGCTAGAGTACTTATACGCGTGATAGCATGATGGAAATGTTTGAGAGCCGACCTTATGATGGAGCAATCTGACATGGTTGTGTGGGCGTTGTGCAATGGAGTAGGGGTGTGCGCACGAACGTTGGGTGGTCGGCTGGGCAAGCCCCACCTAGAGTTGCGTTGGCTATATATGTTGGAGCTTGGAAGCATTCAACTCATCATTTGAACTTGATCATCTCTTGTTCTACGCTCTTGGAAGAGCCTCTTGTGCGCAGATTGAAGGGATATGAGCGCATAGCTCATGCGCTCCCTTGGTAAGTCGCACTTAGTGGAGTCGCTCTTGGTGGGAGGTGAACGCGTTGGGCAAGGCGTGCCCGAGGTGATCGTGCGGAGGGTCGATTTGTGCGACGACTTGGCGTGGGCGTCTTGGTGACTCGGGTGAGCGCCCGCCCATCGTGCAAGTGTGCACGAAGACTTGTTGGAGTGTTGGTTTATGGACGGAGGTGTGCCTTGGTGGGAGGCGCCCGTGTGTGGCGACTTTGAGGTGCGCCTAAGTTGGTCAAATGCCACGACAGTGCGACGGGGTGAACGAAGGTTTGGTTAGTCGTGTAGCGACTGTCCAGAGGTGCCGACGAGCTGGGAAACCAAGTTTGCCGATGTTTTATATTTGGCTAAGTGTAAATTTGGGGTTTTCCAAGATTTAACTTATGCATTGTAAAAACGAAAGATTGTATAATATATTGTTGGGCAGACTCATATTGCAGGGACTTGCCCCTCCCTTTATACTGTTGCATTTCTCTTATATAATGTTGTGGATAATGAATGTGTATGGGTGTTCATTGGTATAAAGGATAACATAATAATACTTGGTTGAGAATCAAAAACTAAGTAGGAGAAAGTGAATTAGGCATAGTCCATGTGCACGAGTAATGTTAAAAAGAAAGTGTTCGGTGGTGCCGCACCTCACTGGCACGGTTGAAAGACCACCGTAGGCTTGGGGGCGTGACAGTTGGTATCAGAGCTGGTGTAGCTTGCGGATGAAAGCTGATACACAACTTGAGAGTTGGTTGAGCAGGTTGCTCGTGACGGTGGATTCAGGTACTTGCAGGTGAAGGAAGCTAGTTTCACATACAAGTGGAACAAGGATCAGTTCATGGTTGTAGGGTACTTGGTGAAGCTGGTGAAGGTTAGAACTGGGTGTCGTAGAGTTGGGCAGGTGGTACTACGTGCTGGTCATACAATTTGGGCACTTTTCCGGTGGGCAAGTGGGACTGCGTGTGAGCAGGTATACATGGTTTGGGAATCTGTGGACCAAACGAAGTGTGAACTGGTGAAGATGAAGTACAAGGCATGACAAGTTTAGAAGAATGTGAAGGGAAGCTCTTGCTTACCTTATACAGGTTGAAGTGGATGAAAGAGGAGAATCCCCGAATTTGAGAGAAGCTTGCAGTCTTGGAAAAGAATGTTGAAGATGAGCTTCTTCAACCTGGATGGAGAATGGAGAAAAATCAAGTTGCAGGTTGTACTGACAAGGAAGAGGAAGTCGCGGTAGTTGAAGATGTTGCAGACATGACCATGATGGAGGATGAGCTTGAGGTTGATCAAGTTGGACCAAGATCGTGCAGTTTACACACATGTATGGATGAGGGTACTCTCGTGGAGGAACCTCATGATGATGATGATGATGTAAGTACTATTGATACTTGTGTTTCATTTGAGAATTTGGTAGATGGATTGTATGCAGGGAAGGGCAAAGCCAGTTTGCCGATGCTGGGGAGCATCTTACCATGGATGTCTATGATGAGACCTTGTATGGAGAAGCAAGGATTGTTGATTGTTGCAGGACTTGTTGGGGTTGTTTGTGACCTTATGGTAGAAGGTACAAAGGCCTGTGACAAGGGTGGAACTTGATGATCATTGTGGAGGAATTGGTTATGCTTTAGCCACATGGCTAAGTGCCCGGCATGACTCATGGACAGATTGGAGGGCACACACTTGAGTTGCTTGGGTGTACTTCTCATGGCCGAGACCAAGAGCAAGTCTTGGTGGACACTTAGGTGGAGGAGCTATGATGGAGAGACTCATGTGATGATGATATGGTTGGGTGACCGAGTTCACTAGACCGAAGATTGCATCTTGGATGGGGATGACCGATTGTTGTGATGGGTCTACTTGGTTGGACTACATGGACAACTTAGTCATGGACATCAGGTTGGATACATGGAGCATGACAATCTTATGCAGGGACATTATGTGGGAGCACTTGTAGAGGTGTCACTTATGGGCATCCAATGAGGAGTGCCAAGGCAGGGATGTTGTGAAGGTGGATTTGCTGATGTGACATGGAGATGTTTTACTTATGAGCTGATGGAGGGGTTGTGCACTCTTGTAAAACAAGGCCATGGACTTGGATGGAGTTGTGAGCAGACTATGGGACATCCTTACTACATGGAGAGCTGAGGCCTCTTGCAGAGACTTGTATGCTTGCTGAGATGTTGGTTGGGGACGACTTATGGAGCTCATGATGACATGAGATTGTTGTGACTTTTTTGAGACTTCATATATGGTGGACTTAGAGGATCTGATGCATTGAGGAGCTGAGGTCAGAGACTTTGATGCAGGTGCATACTTTCAAGTACATCCATGGGTGTGACTTGAAAGAGTTACTTGAGGTGGATGATCGATAGGAGGCACTTTGGAGTGATGGAGTTACGATGATGATGATGCCTTGGTGGCAACACTTGGGCATGGGTTGAGCCGAGACTCAACTACTTTTACACATGGGAGCTGATTGATCTTTGATCATGTGTAGCACATGGATAGATGAAGCATGTGTATACTTGTTTTTATGGCAGACTTGAGGGGATGACACATTACAGATGTGATGGAGGTAGCTTCATGGACATGGATGTGGAACACCAAGAGTTGGAGATTGATGAGATGGTCTCTTCATACTGAGGAGGCACACATATGGATGATGTTGGGATAGATGTCGCTGATTTCATGCAGCACATTGGCACCAAACATCATGGATGACATGTTGCAGATGAGATGAGGGCTACTTCGTGGACCTGAGCATGGTTTACTTATATGGAGATGGATTCTTGATCGAGTTCAGGATGTGACAGGATGTTTTGAGAAACGACTGATGGTGGCATGAGGATGTGCATTCTCATGGTTTGAGCGTGATGGTTGGACTGATCGCCCGACTAGTTCATACATTGGGGCCGGCTTGTACAGAGATGTGTTAGCATTGTGTTGGAGTATCATGGCAGCAGTTCACATCAGGACGACACATGATGAGGTTAACATGATATGTTATAGTGGGCATGTAGCTTGAGATGGAGGGACCATCCTTCCACGATAGAGCAGCATGTGGAGATTCTGACATGGTGGTTGATGGTCAGGGATTGAGATGACTTCCGATATGTGACATACCGATGGGTGCATACCTTGGTATGGTTATCTTGGTGATGGATGGTTTCCGAGATGAGACATGGTGGAGACGGTGGTTCTACATATGTTGCAGTGATGGTTGCAGTATGTGGAGGAGTTGACATCATGGATGATCTTGGTGGATGGTTACCAGGATGGTATGTTGTCGAGGACGACAATGATTTCAGGTGGAGGAGGATGTAAAGCCTTCGGTTCTATAGTGCGGTTGGGCACCGGGTAGCCAGGCGCACGCACACGATGGGCGATCGTGTACGACCGAATGACCTGTTGTGCGACCGTGGATAGACAACTGCGAAGCTGTGGTTATGCGAGTTCCTTGACCATGCGATGGAGTAATGCACATAAGGGAAAGGAGCTGGAATACTTATACGCGTGGTAGCATGATGGAAACGTTTGGGAACCGACCTTATGACGGAGCAAGCTGACATGGTTGTGTGGGCATTGTGGGATGGAGTAGGGGTGTGTGCACGAATGTTGGGTGGTCGGTTGGGCAAGCCCCACCCCAGTTGCATTGGCTATATGTGTTGGAGCTTGGAAGCATTCAACTCATCATTCGAACTTGATCATCTCTTGTTCTACACCCTTGGAAGAGCCTCTTGTGCGCAAATTGAAGGAAGATGAGTGCATAGCTCATGCGCTCTCTTGGTGAGTCACACCTAGTGGAGTCGCTCTTGGTGGGAGGTGAATGCGTTGGGCAAGGCGTGCCCGAGGTGATCATGCAGAGGGTCAATTTGTGCGACGACTTGGCGTGGGCATCTTGGTGCCTCGGGTGAGCGCCTGCCCATCATGCAAGTGTGCACGAAGACTTGTTGGAGTCCTGGTTTGTGGACAGAGGTTTGCCTTGGTGGGAGGCACCCGTGTGTGGCGACCTTGAGGTGCACCTGAGTTGGGAAAATGACACGACCTTGCGACGGGGTGAACGAAGGTTTGGTTAGTCGTGCGGCGACCGTGCGGAGGTGCCGACGAGCTGGGAAACCGAGTTTTCCGATGTTGTATATTTGGCTAAATGTAAATTTGGGGTTTCCCAAGATTTAACTTGTGCATTGTAAAAACGAAAGACTGTATAATATATTGTTAGGCAGACTCATATTGCAGGGAGTTGCCCCTCCCTTTATACTGTTGCATTTCTCTTATATAATGCTGTGGATAATGAATGTGTATGGGTGTTTATTGGTATAAACGATAACATAATAATACTTGGTTGAGAATCACAAACTAAGTAGGAGAAAGTGAATTAGGCGTAGTCCATGTGCACGAGTATTGTTAAAAGGAAAGTGTTCGGTGGTTCCGCACCTCGCCGGCATGGTTGAAAGACCACCGTAGGCTTGGGGGCATGACAAGGCCTATGGAAATCAAAAGCTTTGGCTGAAATATGTAGGGAAGGTTGAGTGGTGGAGAGAATAGGCCAGTCAAGATTGTTATGGAGATTTTCATGCACGTTCATTTGCTATTTCTAGATGAGCCCACTGGTAGTCTTTATTACTTACTATGCTAAATACCTTCCATTCACAGTTTGCATTCCATTTTTAAGTACTGCATGTATTGTTAGTTTCACTTCATCTTTCTTTTTCCATGGAAATGCTTATTATAATTATCATTCCCTTATAAATTAAGGAAATATTTATTATTTTTTATATTGTTAGTTATGTTACATTACTAATATCCATTATGTTAAACCATGTTATATTGTTTATAGTATTTGGGGCAACAAAACATCTTTGTGTATTTTTTCCCTGAATATTTTTTGCAAATAAGATCTCATTTTCACTGCAAATATGTGATGGCAACAACTCCTTTTCGTGCATCTGGGGATTTGCACTCAAGTGTGTGTTTTCCCTATAACTACCATGCACCAAGGATATATTTGAATGAGGTAAAAAGAAATCATTTTTTTTATTTGTCTATCTCCATTCAGTGAGGCTCTATAAGTTGCTCGCTTGGTCCTCCCCATAAGCCTCAACAATCCCCTTTGGCCACTCCTTATCGACCAGCCAACTTAGAAGGGTACCACCTAAACCAAGACTCTAATCATGTTATTTTTTTATTTATCGAGTTGGTTTATACTTAATATAAATATGTGTTACATAATATAAATATTTATATACATATGGTTCATTCTAACCAAAGCGTCAACATTATTATTACTGAAATGATAGTGCACTGTTGTTAATATGAGGCACAGAATGAATGAATTATACTTATTTGCATGTAATCATTTTCAAATTGTAAAATTTATTTGTGGTAAGTTGTAGAAACGCTTGTGCAACACTTTTTATATGGGGAGGTTTGTAAAATTTTCCATAAAATATTAATGTTATATTTGTTACTTTGATTTTCTTTTAGATACAATTTATTTTACTAATTTATAATCAATAAAAAATGGTCCTTAATAATCATAAAATATAAAATATATGAGAATGCAGATAGATGTGGAATTTAAGAATTATATATATATATATATATATATATATAATATATAATATTATATATATATATATTATTGTAACGTGATTGGATAGACAGTAAATTTAATTATTTAGTTTTCTAACTTTTTATTTAATTTTTACTTATCTTTTTAATAGTTTACTTAATTTATAATTTATAACACTACAAATAATGTTGGAATGACAAAGAAGCTTAAACACAAATTCTCCTAAAACACATGAGTTGCGGCTCTTCTATTGATCACACAAGACATGATAATTACAATGAACCCAGTGAGGGGTATTTAACCTTTTCCAACTAGTTACTCGCCAAAAATATCTTGACATGCAACCACACGCTATCAGACTATGAATTATCTCCACCTGACTCAATAGTCATTTAACTGACTCTCTAATTTTAGCCAACTCCTTTGCGAGAGTAATTAGCTTATTTTAACACTCCCCCTTAATTACAACCTCTAAAACAAGACATGACTCATGAAAACTCAAACATGCATGTTGGTCTATGTCTCAACTAGGCTTACAACACCCAAGTTTATTCTATCAAACTCAAACACCTATCTTTCTAATGGCTTAGTAAATATATAAGATTGATCAATAGATTTACAAGGCTTCAAGCGAACTTCTCCATTACTCACAAGTTCTGTAATAAATAGATATATAGTATCAATATGCTTGTTCTTTTGATGAAACACACTATTCTTGGATAGTGAAATCGTTGAGGTGTTGTCATAATATATTATTTTTATCTGATCCTTCTACATCGACAATCTTGTCAGTCCCCAACATTACCTTTGTTTTCACATATTGATCCAAATTTGGAACCAAATTCTTGTCTCCTATCATGTGGTTACTGTAACCATTTTCTAATAGCCACACACTGTCATAAGGTTCATGCATGGTATGGCAAGCTAGGAATATTGAGTTAATACTCTCTATAGTGACATTAGCTCTCTACTTCCCTTGATCAGCTATCTTCTTCCTGCAATCACGAAAATAGTGACTAAATTGATTGGAATAATAAGATCTCACCTTTGATTTGTCAAATCTTTGAATATTGTTGAAGTTTTTGTAGTTTCTTCCTTTTTCATGTTCATGCTCTTCTCGACCATCTCTCTTACCACCATATCTTCTACCTCATCCTTTACCTCTTGATCTAATTCTTCATTGACCTTTGTATCTTTAAATACAAATTTAAACTTTGAAAGTGCTTTCTAAAGTGGAATCCTTATTTTTTTCTATCGTTGTCTCATGTGATGAAAGTGACCCCACGAACTCATCAATTGTCAATGATGCAAAACCTTTGGCTTCTTCTATGGCTACTACCACAACATCAAATTTGGTAGACAAATATCTCAGGACCTTCTCAACCAATTTTTTATCTTTAATTTTTTCACCATAAATTTTTAACCGATTTACAACAATCATGACCAAATTCATGAAAGAATCAATGTCCTCTGTCCCCTTCATCTACATACTTTCAAAATTTCTCCTAGTATTTTGCAACTAAACAATATTGACATTGGTCATACCTTTATAGTTTGTCGCTAAAGTATCCCATGCTTCCTTTGCAAAAGATATGATCATAATCTTAGGGAACATTGCTCGGTCCACTCCTTATTGGATAAGCTGCAACGCTTGTGCTTTATTCTTCTTGTCATTCTTCCATTCTTCCCTTTCTACATTGTTGAGAGCTCATTCTATTGCTTCATTGTTAAGTTATAAAAATTGAAACTAGACATAATCCCAAATATCATGAGCCTACACTGTGATCACTATCTTAATAACCTATACATCATAATCTTTCCGTGTAAATAGTGAGAACTAAGCAGGAAATTTGAAAATAACATATTTCTTCAAAAAAATCTCTTTTTAAAAACCCTAAATATGTCTTTTTATAAGCTTTGAAAATCTTTTATAAATAAATCCTTTATTTTTTTTAGGTAAAAAAAATCTTTAAAAAAATCTATATATAAACACTTTAATATATAAACCCTTTTAAAGAAAAAAAATAAATCTCTTTAAAAAAAATGGTTACATAATAACCAAAACCCTTTATAACCTTTAAATAAACTACACTTAACGCTGCCCACATGGTTTTGACTTCGATCAACTACAATAAATGCATATGGCCTTTGTTAACTCTTCTTAGGTTTCCCTTTCTTTATTTTTTATTTTTTAACGGCCTTCGCATTCTCGAGCATAGAAAAACTAGGTACATAACTCGAAATTTCACAAATTTGATGTTACACGTGAATTGCACGAGTTTCGTACTAACTAAATGTGAAATTTTCGTGCTTTTTAACAGTTTTACAAATTTGCAATGTAGATTTTCAAAAAAAATTGTCGGCTTTCTTTTTTGGTCTTCTTCTCACTAGCGTTTGAAGGCACCGCAGATTATATGATTTTTCTTTATCGATACTAATTTGTTGGAAAAACAAAGATGTTTAAACACAAATTTACCTAAAAACACATGAGTTGTGACTCTTCTATAACTTGATAACAATGAATCCAGTAAAAGGTATTTAACGTTTTCCAACTAACCATTCACCTAAAATATGTTGACATGCAACCACAAACTATTTATTGAATTATGAATTGTCTTGATTTGACTCAACGCTCAATTAAATGACTCTCTAAATACCATGAGAAAAACAATTTATACTCTGATAAATTTGGGTAGACGGTCGCTTGCAGTATGTGAAAACATGGATCGTATTCACGTGCAGAAGCAACCGGAAAAACTTCTCACTCGTTAACATTTCCAACATTGTAAAATAGGGAAAAAATTCCAACACAGTGAAAAAAAGACCTTTCTGATTGGAATGGAACGTGGAGGAGGTGGTTGCAAGGCATTGGTACCTGCATTTGGAATTTATGGGAAAGTATGTCACAAACACAATATGATTTCCTCAAGTATCATGCTGCAGATATAATCTGCAAGAAACAACACGATAATTTCTTTTTTAATTTTTAGTAAATAAGGCGTGGTGGGAAGCTGGAAGATGTTGCCATTCCCGTCTTCGGTAAATATTTGTAAATAAATATTTCTGCAATAAAAAATAAAAGTAGTTCCTAAATATAATATGATACCGTTCTATCCGTGATTGGGGTTGCTACATGTTTTAGAAATGTAGGAATATTTTTTATCAAACAATTGTGCTTTTAACATTTCGCAACAGAGACTAACATGTGTAAATAAGGAATTCTTGTATATGGCAAGGATTAACTGGATATGCAAGAAGCCCTTCGGTAATGAAATGTTTGATTAAATGTTGATAATGACATAAATTGAAAAAAATTAATTCGAAACATCTTCGAGGAGGATAAAATTAATATTATGGAAAAGAACTTGAAATATAGACTGACATGTAAATATTCTCATAACCTGTAAAGACGACATAAGTAAATGGTTTGACTAGATGTTTAGTAAGTTTATGTACTCATAGAACATTAAGAAAATCAACCTGCTTTTTCCTTATATAGTTTTCTTTGTCAAATTGACATGTGTGTAATGCGGAATACTTAAATCTAATACAAAGGTGAATAAGATTGGTGTGAAAGTTGATCTATGTTCTTGGGAGTAGTCAAAATAAACTCTAAGATAAATAATTTATGAAGAAAGTACTTCTGATGCCGATATAGAAATGTAATTCCATGATGAATTGTTATGTCACTTGAAACGTATTAAAGTAAATTGATTATATATAAATACATAATTTAAAATTAATAAATTAATATTGATTATGCTTTCGTAGACTTAGCAGTCAAATGGCTGCACGGAGGTGGGTCCCTTGTCCCACAAACAAGGGGGTCTCATACACCAGTTTGGTGTCTGGCTTGGCCGTGACCTTAAAAATAGATATTATTATTATTATTACTATTATTATTATTAAAATTATTTGATATTTTTAATCTTAAAAAATACTATTAAATATAATAATAACAAACGGTGAGAATACATTTATATGTTAGAGAAGAAATAGAAAAAGGGGTAGATGTCCAGGTTTGTAAAGCTTGTCGATGAGCATAGCTAATAACCTATGCCACCTTTGCATGGCTAAAGTCATGATATAGCCAAATGTTAGGATCCCCTCCATGTTCATGCTACTTCACAACATCACTGAGCCAATTTTCCAACTCCATTAAATTGAGTAAAAAAATCTTATGTACCAGCGGCTCGAACTGAGGCACTATTAGTACAACATTATGCCAATTACGTGAGAGCTTTGCATTTTTTTGAAACTGTAGTTGTAACATTTACATTGTTTTCTTTCTCTATGATGTGTCCTGGTATCAAACCCATGACCTGCTCCTATATTCCCTTCTTTTTCCCAGTTGCATGCAAACTTCTGATTCTTTAGATTTTCTCCAACTCAAAAATGCAACTTTGTTAGTCGAACTCATATATACATCTAAATATCATAGATTCCTTTCTTTTAAATTGGATGTGGGAAGGGTTGCAATTATTACAGTTTTAACCAACTTCAACATTATCCACTAAAGGGTAGTCACTAACTTGGAATCATTAAAGGCAACAATTCGTCGAAAGATAAGTACCTGTCTAGAGAGGTAATCTACTTTGAGCTCCTTTGTAAATAGAATGTCTGACACCATTTCAATGCATTCCATTGTAAATAAAGTATTTCAAGGCTCGAAGGGGATCTCATGGGATGACAGTGGGCTTAGAATCTAGGTAGGCTTTATGTTTTTATCCACATGGTAAGAATGCAGAGAAAAATTCCTTATACATTTCCATTTTCGTTGGTTTGGCCAACAATGGAATCAATGTCAATGAATCTCAATTTTTGGGTGTGGAGCCTAATTATATTGTTTATTTAGAGGTATCGCCACATTTGACCCTAGTTCATAATGTAGAAGCAACGCCAGCCGTAAAATTTACGCCACCTGGGGGTCCATGTAGATGTAAATTCCCTTGTAAAATGTTGTAATTTCATAGTCAATCTGGGCCGTTCATTAGGTGGAGATTTGATGGTAGAAGTTATGTTTAATTTTTTTTTCCCTAGAAGGCAAACCCTCGCTATATATGAGGGAATTTTATTGCGTTTATGGAGATCTGTATTCTAAGCGAGGAAGAGAGAGGAGATTAGGAGCAAAAAGCGAATTACAACGGATCTGTTGTAGGTTGTATTTCTTCATTTTTGTTGGATAATATAAAGGGAAGTACTGTTTATTTCTCCATGGATGTAACCTAGGGTGAACCACGTATATTTGTGTCTCTCTTGTTTTACTCATGTTCTATGTTTATATTTCTGAAATATTTTATATGTTCCATTGCTCTGTAATATATAATTTTCTAACATTAGTATCACAGCAAGAAATGAGAATAGAAGGTTCATATCCATTTGGACTTAACACTTGACACTTGAGATGTTGGTAAGTTATTTAATATTTATTATTGCATTTATGCAAGATTGACAATTTCTCTATCATAATATCATGTCATTGCCTCTTACCAAAATAAATGAATCTAAAGAAAACACATTTCATTTATGTAAGATTGATAGTTTCACAATCATAATATCATTTCATTGTCTCTTACAAAAAAATGAATCTAAAGAATGCATTATAAAGAATACAAACAAATGAATCTAAATAATATATTGTCAAGAATACAAATATCCTACCAATATATTTGATTATCATAAGTTAATATAGTACATTATATGAACATGTGTTTTTGGAGTCGGAATCTCACATAATTTTATTTAGGTGGAGCATGATAACAATCTACTATGTTCAGTGCTTACTTGTATAGATTCCAACAGTCATGCGGGTTTCTTTAGCATTCCACAGTTTGCAATAAATATGTTTCATTCCTCAAATGGAAAATTTACTTAATGGGACTCGCCCATCTATCCATATTGATCACGTTTTACCTTGAACTATTCGCATGATGAGCTTTGCAATATGGAAGGAGGTCAGCTAGCCACCAATGCAAATTTCTCTTCCTAATGTTCCATAATGATGGCAACATGAGGTTTCAACATGCTCTTATTGATGTTCCATAATCGTGGCAACAAGAGGTTTCATTAGCAAGAGGGAGTTGGCACTACTATAAGAGGAAGTTGTTATGGATTCAAAAACATGAGTAGGTAAACCATATGGATATGGAGTGATCCCACAATTGCACAAGGTAACACTATGAGAAGTAGGTCTAGTTAGGCCCTTAGTGCTTTTGTATAACAAAAACATACTTAAAACAAGAAGTAGGAAGTAGGAGTTGAGTTTAGAATATAAGTAATTAAATTAATAGCATGAGGACAAAGAAGCCTCTTTATAAATGAATTTAATAAAGGAAAAAACTACGTGTTTATTACTCTAGAAACAACAACAAAACATGTGCATACCATTTAGTCATTAAGTGGCTCTTGCAACCAAATACCAACACTAGAAATTTTTGGTGCTCCATTTCCATTACGGCTAGTTGATTCGCTACCCACTATCTACAGTTGAATTAAACATCAATCAATTTCAAGCATAAAATATAAGTAATTGTAATTGTGTGCACAATAACACTATCTATGTCATAATTCTCATTCATTTATTCGGATTCATTTGTTGATTTGGTTTTGCAGATGGAAAGAAGAAATAAAATATTGAGCGGGTAGAAGCAGGGATTCATTTGTTGATTTCATTTTGCAAATGGAAAGATAAAATATTGTATGGGTTGAATCAGTGAAGGAAGTGTGATGAAAGCATCCAGAGGTGGCTTATAGCAGTGTGGCACGCTTGAGAAAGCCCTCAGAAAGGACCTATATAAAGAAGCACAAATACTTTACCAGGCTTCTTTGGTATGCACAAATAGGAAAAAAAGGCTAAGGAACCATTCTAATATTTATTGATGAATCCATGTCAATAGGAGTGACAAGTTACAGAACTCGCCTTGGGGCTAGAAGCGAGCCAACATTGATTCCTATGGGTACTGTGCAGTAATCCTTTAAGGTTCTTTAAATCTAGTGAGAAATCAGAGGTTGCCTCTGCTCTCTCTACTTCGTCCATGGCTTCATATGAATTTATTTGGCATAACCTCAAACCCTTTAAGAGGCTCGGTGAACTTCCTCAAGCTTCTGGCTATGGATCTTTGTTTCCCTCAAATGGTTGTACTAATCTTTAGCAATTGTTCTATTGCTTGTAGTTTCGTTGTATACCTCAAGTGACTATTAAAATTAGATCTATGTACAAGTAGCTTTTGGTAGGTTGATTAATCCCTCAAACAGTGATTTAGTAAGAAATTCAGCTTGAAAGGAAATATTGCGTCCAACTCTAGGTATTTGATGACATGATGCTTTCCATGATGTTGTGTACTACATTAGAGTGGTGTCTTTCGATATGTATTACATTGGAGAAGAGAAACATACACATTAAATGTTTCCTAAGAAATGCTAATTACAGGTTAGCATTAAATTGCCATTCCAGTGAAATTTGAAAGGATTATCGTAAGTTTTCATAAAATCATACTCTTTCCTTGCAATAAGAGGTCCAAATAAAAACTTTGCATAAAAATTTGTTTGATGAAATATTTTCACCAAAAAATTGATTAAAAGGTGAATATAATCATTAGTCAAAGCAATTTAATGCTAGATAAATGCTCGAGCTTCTTTATTTCAAGAGCTTCCTTGAAATTATTTATTAGTTTATTATTTTTAACTTATAATTTGTTAATTTTAATTATTAATTATTATTTCATTTTTTTTTTAAATGTTTTCCTTAGATTTCAAATTCTTCTTATTTTTGACCTTCTTGGCCTGACTTTTGAGTACTATTTTCTTCCCAATGACTTGACCCTTAACAAATATCTTAAAAAAAAAATTCCCTAAAGGCTAAATAAGTGGATCATTTTATATTTAAAGCTTATTGTGTAGTCTGTGTCCTTGATGACAACTATTTTATTCCCTTTGACTTGACCAATTGTTAAATATTTTATTTATTTTTTCCCAACGGCTAAATAAGTGTATTATCTTCTATTTAATGTTTCGAACATTCTCACTTATTTAACATTAAGGATTTTGTAGTCCTTGATAATGAGTGGAGAGTCCACCTGAAACACATAATACTATACTATAACACCTATTATCCAACTATTACATAAGACATATATATATGCAATAAATAATAAATAAAAAAATTATTAACACTCTAAATTATTGTTACGATAATCTAATACATTAATGCTTTGTATTAAACATATCAGACCCTAATATAATTAGGAATACCATTACTTTATTGCTGCGATCATTCTGATTATTAAAAATGACCTCACAAGATGTACACAATGGTTTATTTGAGCGATTCTCAGTATCTCACATTATGGTGTTATGTTGACTTTCCATGGCTTATCCAGTCAGCCCATGGCTGGATGGCTGCCAGCTGTTGGAACTCACACTTGTCACTTGCCATCTATTTCCTAGTGTAGAATGCAAGTATGGCGATGGGTTCGAGGTTGTGTCGAAAATCGAGGGTAAACAATTACAACCTAGTGTTCGCTTGGTTTCCTTTATCATTTGTTGGGCATGGCTCTAGGGGTTTCATTCTGGTTTCTGCAGTGCGTTTTCTCTACAACTCATTGATTCCCACCTATTGTGCATTATGAAAGGTTTGCTAGTAATCCTACTTATGAGCATACTCACATTGGAGTTGTATACTTTTGCTTGAATCATGTAAGACCATATTAATGGTTTAAGTCTGTGTTTAATATCTATTCACTTTTTGGATTCAGACTTGCTTCACCAGTTACTCAACCCTGCAATGGTATTGTTCTAATGTAGGATCGTTTCCTATAGGTGCTTCCTCCATGATGTTGTCTGGAGTCTCTAATGTCGAAACGCCTCTACTACACCTTCATGCCCTCGGGTAAGTAATGAGGGTTTTTATTTCATTTATGGTGTAGGTCTTGTTTTGCATAGAATTTTGTGATTAAGTGGTTGTAAGAAATGTTAACCTAGAGGTTCTGATGCAAGGGTTTCTCAATTGGAGGGTGGGCACGACTACAAGACCTTCTCGCAGACCGGTTCCAACTAGTGCTAAGCCTCTAGCTATGCAGGCTTCCCTTGATTGCTATTGAATCTTCTTACCTCAAATGAGGGTTTCGATCAGAATAAGGTTTTTGTCATTTTTTATTCTTGTAATTATGAGCATATCTGCACATAGGTTCTGTTGTCTAGCTAGTGATGGCTCCCTGAGCTATGCTCTTTTGGATTGTCTTGGCATATGGATGTAATTTTCTATTCCTGCTTGTAATTATTTTAGCGTGGAAGAATCATTATTATTAACTTTCTATAATGACTCTTCCAATATAATGAAGAATCTGATATGTGTTTATACTTGTTCTTTCTATAGATGAATTTGCTCTATGAAATTGGTATTTCGATTTGGTGTATCATTTGCTTATTTCATCCTCAGAACGTCATTACGGGGCATCCTCCTATGGTTTCCTTCCGAACAAATCTGAAGGACTGGGACTATTAAAAAGTATTATTTCATTTTTAATGAAAGCCCTATTTTTCGGGTCTCCTATCTCTGCATTATAACAAGTGTGTTTAATTGTTTATTGCATTTGAACAAAGTTATGCTAGTGATTCTGTTTGATTTCATTGTTCCATACCGGAGGTCCATTAGACTGAAATACTAATGAATGAAGTCCTGTATATAATCATTTGTCTCTTGCATGCATATTTGTTAAATGCTATTCATTCCTAAGGTTACTGTTATGCTGGGTTATCTATCATAATTACAGTTGAAGTCACTAGATAAGAATAGTTAGCTACTGGTCCATATGATTCTTAACTTGGTATAGATTTCATGTGCTCTTTCTTTTCATATCATATAAAATAGGAATGTATACCTAAATTCGTATAGTCTCATTCTTTTCAGTGAGGCTTGGCTATCTCTTGGTATACTATTACATATTCGAATTTAATTTTCTCTAGAAGAATTCTATATTAGAGATTGGTTGCACAATCATACCTAGATTTCTAAATCATGACATACAGGTTATCGCTTTTAGGTTTATGATATAGATTCTATACAATTGGTCTACTTGTACTATAATATTCACATTTTATATAGCTTGTTACCTCTACATTTAAATTAACTTGCATCTAAATTAACTTACATCTAAGTTAACTTCTATTTTATAGTACTATCTTTCTCAAATGTGTCAGAGAATTAAAGAAACAGTACAAATCCAACACCAAAATATATATTTCCTAATTCCATACTCATTATTTTAATCAAGACATAATTAACCAGTTTTACTTATCTACCATGAAAATGCCAAACCGTAATCAATGAACCTTTCCACCCTTCCTATGAGAACTTGACAATCATGTCAAGTGTTCTCCCCCCAAGCTCCTGTTTTCCCAATAATCAGTTATTCACATGTAGCAATTTCTACTACTTGGCCTTAAGACTCTAGGTCTAGCCAACAATCATTTCTACTTCCTCAGATCCGAATTTGATCCTAAAAAACTCTCTAAGTTTTCATGACCGTTTCAAATTATGCTAAAAGATTCAAGTCCTAGAAAGTATCAAAGTTATCAGAAGGAATCCTCGTAATAGTTGCAGTTGTGGCCAGAGCGGAGCAACGAGGACCCTCGGTTGAGCGTGTAGACCGTTGGCCCATGGTAACATGCACTAATGCAAACTGGCAAAACCGGAGGCCAAATCAAGAAACGGGGGCAGTTTCTCATAGGTGATTAGCGCTAAAGCACTAATCTCATATCACAGGGTGTCTCCCTTAGTAAAGGAAATCCCCGCAGTGCCCGGACCTAAAATTGCTATAAAATTTAGAAAAGTAAATGTTCTAGTTTTGTAGCACCTGATTCCACAAACCAATAGGATATCGGAAGGCCTCGTGGTGGTAAGTAGTTTTGACTAAGTACCACCAGATGCCACACATCGAGTGACACACGTTTGGTGGATGAGAGAGAAAATTGCTCCCATCATACGGGTAAACACCATGTGACTTGTCAGCCTGATATGAAGGACGACCATAGGATCTAGGGTGCTCAGAGCAATGGCGAAGATGCATCTCGATGACCAACCAGATTTGACAGGTCAAAAGCAAGATGACAGGGAATTTTAAGTTTGATGTGGATGATGACTTGGCAAATGATTCATAATTTTCAGGCAATCTTGAAGCAAACAGAATTAACGGCTATTCAAAAATGATTCAAGGAATCTGACACCTAGTTCGTTTGGAAACAGGTAGCCACCTCCCTGTGAGGTGTTACCCAGTGATGATGACACAGAGTAGAGGAATTCAAACGGACAGAGGTAAGGAAACCAAAAGGCTAGTAAGTGGAAATGAACAGCCGAAAGAACATACTGGATTTAAAGCCATTAACTAATAGAAGCAAAAAAAACATAGAGAGGTAGACATGAGTTAGTTAGACACAAGAAGCTAATAGTAGAGAACGGAGAGTAGAAGCTGAGTTGACTTGAAGGCAACATCGAGCCAGACAAAGCCAGAGAGAGTCAGAGAATCTGTGTACTCCATTAAAGGCTTGAGAGGTTTAAGCAAACTCCTCGGCATAGGCCTGTCATACTACTATGACCCTCACAGGTTGAATTCCAATAAGGAGAGTTTGTGCACTCCATTCCTACTAACTTTATTCTATTTAAGTGAGTCGCGAATCAATCTCACTGTTGTAAAAACTCTGCTTAAAAACATAATACAGAGGCCACCACTGAAAGGTTGGACCAAGAGACGTAGCCCAAGAGCATTGGGTGAACTCCTTATTAAACTTGTTTTGTTTACATGTTTGACTATTATGTTTTCTCTGATTGCCTCATTGTCTATGTATTCTAGAAATCTTATCGATCTGTTGCATAAGTAACATAGGCACATCAATGCACATGAGTCTGTAATACCTTTCATTCTTTGTCCTCGATAAATTCCAGATCAAGTGGTATCAAAGCTCTAGGTTACTAAGGTTAGACAAGCTTGTGTTGGATTTTGTTGTTGAATGCTAACTAGATTAAAGCTTAAATTAGGAGAAGGAGAATTGTCTAAAACTAAACCCGAAATTAGAAGAGTCTATTCTAAGAGGAAAACATCAGAAGAAAATCCCTTGGAATTAGACCCTCAGTTCATCGATAGTTTTATGACCCTGAGATCCATGGTGGAGGAAATGTATAGGAACTTTAAGAAACATAGAGATGAAGATTCATCATCTCCAAACAAGACAAAGGAGTAGAAGAATCTCTCATCCATGACCACTCTAAAGGCAAAGGGAAAGAAGAAAAATTTCTCATGCCTCCTAATAGCCCTAAAAATGAAAAGAAGACATGTTTGATTAAATTAGATGTTAAATTTGATTTATCAATATATGATGGAGGGTTGAATGCAGAGAAACTGGATAATTGGATCAGACAGATTGATGTTTATTGTAGAGTGCAAAGCATTGACTCAGACAAGAGTAAGATTCAGTTGGCTAGCCTATGCCTTGGAGGCACTTCCTTGGTATGGTGGGAAGGAAAGACACAAGCTGACATGAAGAAAAATAATAAGATTCTTTCTGTCTAGAGTGAATTTGTTTCTACAATTAAAAGTAAATTCTATCCACTAGCCTACATGTGGCAAGCCATGATGTGCTGGCAAACTCTTAGAAAACTAAAACGGCAAAGTGTACAAGGTTACACCCAAGAATTTAGGAAAAGAGCTTTGAATCTAGGAATTTCTTTAGACTCACCTAAGACTGTTGAATTATATAGGTGGTCTGTGTAGCTACATGAGGAAGACTATCCTCATGTTTAATCCCACTAGCATAGATGAGGCATCCATTCAGGCTACACATCTAGAAGCTAGAGGTAAGAATGGGAACCTAGAAGTTGGGAGATCATCCAAACCCACTACAAGAAAAAATAAGGAGAAAAGAAAACAGAAATAGAAAGAGAGAAAGACAAACACTGTACAGAAAAGCAAGTCTTCATGCGCTCACTATTAGAAGGATGGGCATGACGATGAAAACTACTGGATTCTGCATTTGGAGTTGAAACCTAAGAAGTTCAAGGGCAAGAAGAAGAATATTGCTGCAACTATTCAAAAGGATTTGGGGGCAGACTCAGGAGATGAAGCAACAATCACAGCCACAGGTATAAAAGATAAAAATTCTTAATCATCTACTACTAATTCTGCACAATCTACTGATAATGAAGAAAATGACAGCAAAAGACGTGAGATTTTTCATTTTCGAGTTACTTCCAATCATCAAAAGATTGATACTTTGTTTGACAATGACTCACAATTAAATTTAATTTCTAAAGCAATTGTAAAGAAGTTGGGATTACTAACCACACCTCACAAGAAACCATATCCATTAAGTTGGTTATGTGATAAAGCAAAGCTACAAGTAACTAGACAATGTAAACTTAAGTTTTCTTTTGGATCAACATTTATAGATGAGGTTGAGTTAGATATAGTTCCTTTCGATATATGCGGAATTGTTTTAGGAAGTCCTTACTTGTATGATAGGAAAGCTATTTTCTATAAAGCTGAGAACAAGTATCTACTTGTTAAAGATGGAATCGAATATATTGTAAAGCTCATAAGCTCAAGAATAATTATACTCTCATAAACTCAGGGCAGATGAAAGGAATTGTAAATTCATGCAAACATTTTTTACTAATGGTTGTAGAGGAAAAGAAACTTGATAAAACCAATTTATTTGAGGGCTGTGATGCTAAACAACAAGCTGATTTAGAAAAAGTTGTTTCAGAATATGATAAATTGTTTCAAGAACCTAAAGGTCTACTACCCAAAAAGGAAATAGTGAATGATATTAATTTGTAGCAAGATGCTCCATTGCCTAACATCGGAATGTACAAGTTGTCTACTTTAGAGAATGAAGAAATCAAGAAGTAGGTACAGGAGCTACTTGAGAAGGGGTTCATCAGACCTAGCACATCACCATGTCGGTCTCCAATTGTTTAGGTGAAAAAGAAAGATGGCTCATGGAAAATGTGAATTGATTACCGAGCACTGAATAAGATAAAAATAAAAAATCGTTGTCCCCTTCCTCGCATAGATGATCTATTAGATCAGTTGAAAGAAGCTATTTATTTTTCCAAGTTACACTTGCATAGTGGCTATCATCAGGTTAGAGTTGCTGAAAAAGATGCATGGAAGACTGCTTTCAAAACAAAGCAGGGGTTGTATGAGTCGTTGGTTATGCCTTTCAGCTTAACTAATGCTCCTGCTACTTTCATGAGAGTAATGAATGATTTACTCAGACATTTTCTTGATGATTTTGTTATTTTATATCTAGATGACATTCTCATATTTAGTAAAAACATGGGAAGAACATTTAAATCATGTTAAGCAGACACTAGATGTTTTGAAAACAGAAAAACTTTATTTAAACTCTCAAAATTTGAATTTGGCAAAACATCTTTTAATTATTTGGGACATATAGTAGGGGGTGGTTGATTGAAGATAGATCCCTCTAAAGTTGCAGTCATTGTAAACTAGCCTAAACCTAAATCTGCTATAGAAGTTAGAAGCCTCTTAGGAGTAGCACAATATTGGAGAAAGTTTATTTCTAACTTTTCCTTAATTGCAGCTCCCTCACATGCTTTAACAGGATTGAACAAGGTGTTTCACTGCAGAGGCAAATAGTAGAAAGCCTTTGACACCTTGAAAGAAAAGATTAGCACAGCACCAGTACTAGCACTGCCCAATCTTCATAGACCATTTGAGATTGAAACAAAGGCTAGTGACTATGCCATGGGAGTAGTGTTGATGTATCACAGTAAACCGATATGTTATCATTCTGAGACATTTAATTATGCAGCAGTTAACTATTCGACATATGATAAAGAATTGTATGCATTAGTACAGAGTGTGAAAAAGTGCAAACATTACTTAATCGACAAAGAGATAGTTATACATACTGATCATCAACCACTTCAATATCTACACTCCCAAACTAAGTTGCAACAATCAAGACACTATAGATGGATGGGTTTTCTACAACAATTTCATTTAGTCATCAACTATAAAAATGGCATACACAATAAAGTTACAGATATGTTATCTAGAACAATTATAAATGCATCTACTATACTTAAGCATAATTCAGTATTGCATGAGAGCTACATTGAACAATATGCTCAAGATATAGATTTTAAAGATGTATATGCAACTTTAAGTCAAGGAAAACGAGTAGAAAAATTGGATTATCATGTTAAGGACCAACTCTTCTATCATTTTGGGAAGCTCTGCATTCCACAAACTAAAAGATTAAAGATAATTCGAGAAGCACAACTTCACTAATATCAGGTCACTTTGGTGTAAGTAAAATAGTTCCACAGCTGCAAAGATTTTTTTATTGGCCAAAAATAAATGAGACAGTTTCTAGATATGTAAGAGGGTGTACCATGTGTGCTAAAATCAAGCCCAACAATAGAAAACTAGGCTTGTACACTGCGCTACTAGTTCCTTCTCATCCTTAGGAAAGTGTTTTCATGGACTTTGTTGGAGGACTACCTAAATCTAGGAAAGGTCATGACTATTTATATGTTGTTGTGGATATATTCAGTAAAATGTGTATCTTAATACCTTGTATCAAATAGATTACAGCTGAGTAAACTGCAATGTTGTTCTTTTAGCATGTATGGGTTCATTTTGGATTACTCACTTCCATAATATTTGATCGAGATACTCGATTTGTTGGGAAATTTGGTCAAGTTTGTGGGAATTGATGGACACTAGGCTAAAGAAGAGCACAGCTTTTCACCCGCAAATAGATGGCCAAACAGAAGTGGTCAACAAAACAGTGATCCAGCTGCTCAGAGGCTATTGTAGCAAGCATCCCAAACTTTGGGATGAACATTTATGTTATGTGCACCATGCTTACAACTGAGCTAAACATTTTTCTACACAGAGATCTCCTTTCGAGACCTGTTTTGGTTTCACACCAAGGTCTCCCTTAGATCTTGTCTTTGGTAAAGACATAGAAGTTGATGGACATAGTGATATGGACAAGGCAACCAAGTTCATTGAACAAATCCAAGAGATTCACCAGGTGGTACAGGAACAGCTGGAAAAGAGCAAAGCTAAGTACAAGGCAAGGCATGACACGCATCAAATGGAGCATAGTTTCCAAGTTGGTGATCAAGTCTGGTTGTATATCAGCAAAAACAAAATGCAAGGTGAAGGTAAAAAGTTGAAGCCAATAAGGTATGGACCTTTCAAGATACTGGAGAAAACTGGTGAGAATACTTTTCTCCTTGATCTACCAGCTTACATGCACATCTATTCAGTTGTTAATGTAGAGAGCTTGAGACTATTTGAACCTTTATTAATTGAAGATCCCAAAGACCAGAGTCAATTTCCTTCTATTGGTGTTATGTTACCTGAATATATTTATGAATTGCAGGAAGATACAGTTCTGGAGAGGAAGGTAAGAACTACACGGAAAGGGGATGCTGAATACCTCAGGATCGGACTCAAAGGTTCAAAGCCAAGAAGTGTGAAATGGATCGAAATTGAACAACCGAGGAAGCATTACCCTAACTTGATTGATGCTTAAAAGAAAAACCAACTTTTGGTGGTGCAAAATCTCTTTCAGTGGGAAGGCTATAGTCTGAATTGGATCCTAAAAAGCTCTCTATGTTTTCATGACTATTTCAAATTATGCTAAAAGATACAAGTCCTAGAAAAGATCGAAGTTATTGGAAGGAATCCTAACAATAGTTACAATTGTGGCCAAAGCGGAGCAACGAGGACCCTCAGTCGAGCGCGTAGACTGTTGGCCCATGGTAATGCGCACTGGCACAAACTAGCAAAAGTCGAGGTTGAATCAAGAAATGGGGATGGTTTCTGATACCAATCACATATCGTAGGGTGTCCCCCTTAGTGAAGGAAAGCCCCAAGAACCCTAAAACTGCTATAAAATTTGGAAAAGTAACTGGTTCGGTTTTGTAGCATAAGATTCCACAAACGAGGAGGATATCAGAAGGCCTCGAGGTGGTAAGTAGTTTGGACTAAGTCCCACTTGATGCCACACATTGAATGACATGCATCGGTGGATGAGAGAGAAAACCACCCACATCGGACAGGTAAACACCGTGCAACCTGTCCACCTGATATGAAGGATGACCATAGGATATGGGGGGGCCAGATCGATGGCGAAGATGTGTCCTGATGACCGACCGGATTTGACAGGTCAAAAGAAAGATGACATGGGATTTGAAGTCTGATGTGGATGATGAGTTGGAAAACAATTCATAATTCATGGGAAATCTTGAAGCAAATGGAATCAACAACTATTCAAAAATGATTCAAGGAATCTAACACCCAGTTCATTAGGAGACAGGTGGCCACCTCCTTGCGAGGTGTTACCCAATGATGATGATGCAAAGCAACAAATTCGAATGGACAGAGGTAAGGAAACCAGAAGACTGGGAAGCAGAAACGAACAGTTGAAAGAACAGACTGGCTTCAAAGCCATGAACTAATAGAAACAAAAAAAACATAGGCATGCAGACAGGAGTTAGCTACATGCAAGAAGCTAATAGAAGAGAACAAAGAGTAGAAGCTGAGCTAACCTGAAGGCAGCATCGAGCTAGACAGAGCCAGAGAGAGTTAGAGAGTCTGTGTACTTCATTGAAGGCTTGAGAGGTTCAAGAAATCTCCTCGACATAGGCCTGTCATACTACTGTGACCCTCATAGGTGAGCTTCGGTAAGGAGAGTCTGTGCACTCCGTTCCTACTAACTTCATTCTATTTAAGTGAGTCTCGAATCAAGCTCACTATTGTAAAAACTCTGCTTAAAAACATAATAGAGAGGCCACCACTGAAAGGTTGGACCACAAGACATAGCCCAGGAGCATTGGGTGAACTCCTTATTAAACTTTTTTTGATTAAATGTTTGACTATTATGTTTTCTCTGATTGCCTCAATGTCTATGTATTCTAGCAATCTTATCGATCTGTTGCATAAATAACGTAGGCACATCCATGCACATGAGTCTGTAATACCTTTAATTATTTTTCCTGTATAAATTCCATATCATCCTCCAGGGAAGCCTATTTAAGATTCATTCTTACTGAATCCTCCTTCAGCTAAAGGAAATTCTTTCTTTTCTTTTATTTTCCAAGAAAAAGCACCCGCTTCGTCCTTCTCCCTTCCCTTTATGTAAGAGAAGAGTATAGGAAAGGTAATTGTTTCTTTAACTAATAACTGATAATTGGTGGGCAAAAGAGAGTTACTGAGGTTCATCGGTATTTTTTTAGAATTTCCCATCAAATACCGCATCTGCCATAATTATTTATTTACTTAATAAAAACTATTATTATTGCTGAATTTACTTATTGTCCATTTCCCAAAAGTAAAAACAAGAGTTTGTTTCCTCATTGTAGATTAAAAACATAAAAGTAAAAGTAGCTTAATGTTCTTGGGTGTCATATCTTCCCCCCCTTAGTGGAACGCCATCCTTGGTTTTCATCTTTCTATCTATTCCCAGAATAATTCTGGATATGCCTCCTACATAAATTCATTATCTTCCCAAGTGGCTTCCTCCGGGCTGAAGTGCTTCCACTACACTTTCACCTGGATGATAGATCATTTCTGCATTGTTACATCCCTCTGATCGAGTATGTGCAGGGGTTTGACCAGAAATTCTCCTTCCGGTTCGACCTGCCACAAATATCATTGTTATATAATTGATAAGTACATAATCACCACATTCTAAAAAGTAATTTATGTGTTATGCACACCTATATATATATATATATATATATATATATATATATATACATATCTGTCATGAGTTCATATATGTATATACATGTATTTATATATAGTATTTTTTTTTGCCTGAAGTTCCTGCCAATTTATGATATGTCTAAGGTCATATACATACTTCTTTAAAACGGAAACATGGAACACATTATGGACCCGAATGTGGCTGGGCAGGGCTAGTTGGTAGGCCACCAGCCCGATTCTTTCCAAAATTTGGAATGGGTCGAGGGGCCAACCTAGTGCACTTCCCCCACTTCAACGTACTCCGCTTTGGTTTAATCCACAAATACACGTAATCTCCCACCTGAAATTCTTAGTAAGTTCTCTTTTTGTCAGCATACGTTTTATGCTTGTCTTAGGAAGCCTTCAAATTTTATCAAACCCTCTTCATGGTTTTATCCATTTCCCCCAACATAACTGGTCCTAATATCAGTTTATCCTCTAGAATATTCCAGTTTCGAGGTATGGTGCATTTCCTTCCATAAAGTACCTCAAAGGGACTCATTTTAAGTGACTCATGATAACTATTATTGTACATGAAGTTTGCCAGATGTAGATATTCTTCCCATTTCCCAGGTTCTTGCATCACATACATGTGCAACATATCTTCTACCACTTGATTCACTCACTCAGTTTTCCCATTAGTCTGGGGGTGACATGCAGTGTTGAAGTGGATATGGGTACCTAACTCAATGAACAACGCTTTCCAAAAAGAAGAAGTAAACTTAACATCCCTATCAAATATTATGACTTTCGGCATACCATGTAGCCTGAAAATTTCCCTCATGAATATATTAGCTATCTGGGTTGTTTGATACGTGGATTTGACAAGTATGAAATGAGTTGTCTTGCTCAACTTATCTACCACAACCATAATTGAGATATTCTATCTTTTAGACCATGGAAATGCTGTTATAAAATCCAAGGTTATAGTATCCTATTTCCATTCCGAGACAAGTAGCAGCTGCAATAATCCAGCATGGTGTTGGCGTTCTGCCTTGACTTGTTGATACTCTAGACATTTAGCTAGGAACTCGACAACATATTTCCTCATTCCAGGCCAGTAGTAGGCTTTCTCGACAGCCGTCAAAATTTTTTGATAGCCCGGATGAGCAACATAGGGGCTCGATGAAATTTGTCTAACATAATTTGCTTCAAAGACAATTGGTTAGGTACATAGATACAACTTCTGAATAACAATAAATTTTCAGAGTTAATATTATACTCCCTTTTCTTTGTCGAACCTTGTACAGATTTTACTTGTAGCCATAAATAGTTGTATTTAGGATCGTTCTGGGCTCCCTCCTTTAGTTGATCTGCAAAATTAAGTTCAACATGACTAAAATAAATTTCATAAAGATGGTGGAGCTTTCTACTTAACGCATCTACCACCCGATTCTCTTTCCCTTTCAAATTCTTAATTTCAATGTCAAATTCACTTAAAAATGTAGTCCATCAATCTTCCTATGCATTTAATGTAGGTTGATTGAAAAAACTGGTTAGAGAAGCTATTGAAATCATTAAACATCCTAAGAACTTTGATAGGGTGGTGGCATGGAAATTAGCAAAAACTGGAACCCCTTGCTAACCCCCGTAGATCTCAATGACTAGGTCAGGGTTGCTCGATCATCTAGCATTATAGCTTGTCCCTCTAATAACCCTTGGTTAATTAACTTGTCTGCTCTTTAGTAACCTAGGTTAGAAGAATATCAATAATAAATAGAGGTAAGTACTATAATATAAACAATAATAATAACTATCAATAACAATGAAATATAACTAATATTAGGTGAATTTTTAATAGTATAAATAATAGTTAATAGGTATATATAAACAATATTTAATAATTAAAAC
>APFE031384412.1:144286-163981 GCA_000404065.3 Pinus taeda | reverse complement strand
GATTAAATAGTTGTTATGGAGAACAATATATTCAAACAACAGCAAAGCTAATTTTGAATAATTTGAGCAACATGTAATAATTAATAATAGGATGTAGATCATTAACTTATTATAATATTTAACAACATATTAAATATTAGTATTAATAAAGATTAGAATAAACAAAATTAAATTATAAAATAATGAAAACCAGTGGCTTAAATAATAAATAATTAAATTAAATTCTCAGTAGTCGGCTAGTTTGCTTTTACATCTAGCCATTCTCATATTTATACCTACCATCTACCTTCTTTTCTCCGCACAATTATCCTGATGATGAGTCTAGTTTTAGACTCGAAACGTCGATATAAAAATGATGAGCACTATGGTAAATCCGAACTCCTCTATAAAACCACCCCACAGTAATCTGCAATCCAAAATGGTTAGGCTACTGTGGTTTGTTTTGAGCAGAAAGCTTTTCTCCAATAAATAGTACTGCCATACTTTTAAGGCATGCATTACTGTAATTACCTCCAAATCGTAAGCATAATATTTTTTTTCATGTTCCTTGAGTTTACAGGTTTCGTAAGTGATTACCATGTAATTCTACATTAAAATGCCACCCACACCTTCTTTGCATGCGTTTGTACAAACTATAAAATGCTCTTCAGGATCTACAATTTTTAAAACTGGAGCTATTGTGAGAAATTGCTCCAACCTATCAAAACTTTCTTGACTATCTTTTGACCATTCGAAAGTTGTCCCCTTCTTCTCTAGGGAAGTAATTTGATAAACAACCTTGGAGAATCCCCTTATGAACCTTCTATAATAACCTGCAAGTCCCATGAAAGAGCGTACATCCGTCACATTGGCTGGAACAGGCCAATTCATAATGGTTTTTATTTTCTCTGGATCAACTGCTATACCCTCAGAGGATATGATGTGCCCTAGGTACTGAATCTAATCTTTATAGAATTCATACTTGCTGAATTTAGCATAAAGCTGATTTTCCCTTAAGGTTTGTAGTACTATGTGAAGGTGTTCTTTATGATCATCGAAACTTTTGGAGTATATGAGAATGTCATCAATGAATATAAGGAAAAATTTATCTAGATAAGAATAGAAAACACCATTCGTCATTTTCATGAAGACTGCTAGGGCATTAGTAAGACCAAATGACAAGACTACAAACTCATAGTCGCCACAATGGGTTCTAAAAGCAGTCTTAAAGATATCTTCGTCCTTAATACAAATTTGGTGATATCTAGATCTTAAGTCAATCTTTGAAAATACCATTGCTCCCTCAGCCTGATTGAAAAGGTCATCGATCAGAGATAAGGGATACTTATTCTTCATGGTCAACTTGTTCAATTGTCTGAAATCTATCCACAGTCGTAGAGCACCATCCTTATTCCTTATGAACAGAACTGGGGCTCCCCAAGGGGATACACTAGGTTGGATATACCCTTTATCCAGCAGCCCTTGTAGCTAGATTTTTAATTCAGATATCTCAGGAATACTCATTCTCTAGGGTGCCTTTGATACTGGGGCTGCTATAGGGACCAATTCTATGTTAAAGTTGAGGCTTCTCTTGGGTGGTAGTCTAGGAATATCTTTTGGAAACACATCCTTAAATACTTGTATTACAGGAATTTCCTCTAGGGCTAACACTTTATCTTTGGAGTTTGTAAATCCACTTGAACTGCATAGATTTGATAGCCCTGATGCATACATCTAGCTAGTTGGTGGGCTCTAACAGATCACAACTTTACTTCTCTCTTAACTCCCTTAATCTCTATTCTAGCACCATCTTTAGATAGAAAATTAATGGTTTTATATTTATAGTTTACTAGGTCCCACTGCACTCCAGCCAGTCCATGCCTATGAAGACATCATAAGAGCCTAATGGTAATATATTTAAATTTGTGTTAATTTGTTGTTCTGCTAGTTTTATTTCACAACCCTCTACTTTTGCATAGAATGTTCTCTTTGCACTGGTATCTAATTGAACCAACCAAGGGTTCTTAAATTTTGAACTTTTTAGATGACATCCATCAACTATTCTGGGACTAACATAACTCAAAGTAGCACCTGGATCTATTAAAAGGGAAACAGGATGATTGGATATTTTACCGTCAAGTTCCGCTGTTGAAAGTTGATAATCCACCTGGCAATCTTCCAGTGTTGCATTCATTCGAGGTATGTTTCATGCTACGTCACCCACAGTAGAATCTTCATGAATATTTCCAACAGGTTCCACTCTCCCTCTATAAGAACAATTCTTGTAGTAATGGGTTTCCCCGCAACCCCAACAATGCAACGACGGTCGGGAAACCTGACTGGTTTCCAATTTACTTGATGCCTCATTTTGTCTTATATCACTCTGAGATCTGTACTTTTGTTGATTCTGATTAACAGGTCCATTTGGTGCTTTACGTCCTAAGAATTTGGTTCATGGGTTCCTCATATTCTTATTTTTTGTAAAAAAATTATGTCCCTTCTTACTCGTCCAATTCTTCTGCGATTCACCTTTCTGTCTCATTTGCTGGTAGCAGATCCAAGCTTTCCAAACTGCTTCATCCATTGTTTTCGGGTTGTCAAATTCCAGTTTCTCTTTCATGAAAGTAGGAAAGCTGTTGAAAAAGCATTGGACTTTAGCCTTTTCTTCTCGGATATAAGGGACATATCTTAATAATGACATCAATTTATTTATAAATTCATCATGGTTTGCTGCCCTAGTTTTGAGTCATGAAACTCTTTTGTTTTGTCATCATAAAATCGCTCAATCAGATATCTATCCTTAAAATGCTTTTGGAATTGCTCTGAGGTAGTCTCTTGCTTACTAATTTCGTTGACTGTTTTAATTTCTTCCCACCATAGGGTGACCTTGCCTTGCAACTAATAAATTACTAGCCTTGCTCTCAAATTTTCATCATATTCATATATTTTAAAATATTTGTTCATATTAATAAGTCATGCCTCTATTTCCTCCTCTGTATCAATGTTATAGTTTGGTGGCTTGATCTTTTTGAATTTTCCCTAAAGTTTTATTTTTTGTCTTTTTAATCCCTTTTTGATGGAACCATTATATGACTCTTCCTCATTACCATTTTGTCCCCCTTCCGATTCCTAATGTTGTTCTTGCTCTCTGTGTGTTTCTGTTCCGTTTTCTTCTCCTTGACTAGGGTCTGGATTCCTCTGGTTCTGTCTATCCGACAAACTTTTCATAGTTTTATTTTATTCCAAATGGAGTCTCTCACTGTCTGCTCGCAGGTTCTGCATTTATGTTCTTAACTGTTGGATTGTTTCGAGTAAGGCAGCACTGGTGCATTTGTTTCTCCCAATTGAACCCATACTTTTGTGATACATCTGGCACTCCTATGTGCATCAGAACCATTTTGTTATTTCCAAAATCATTGAATTTGTCCTCAGTGTAGCAACCTAAGGCTTTGATACCAATTGTAACACCTATTATCCAACTTTTACATAAGACATATATATATGCAACAAATAAAAAAAATTTATTAACAATCTAACTTATTGTTACCATAATCTAATACATTAATGCTTTTTATTAAACATATCATACCTCGATATAGTTTGGATTACCATTACTTTATTGTTGCGATCATTTCAGTTATTGAACCTAATCTCACAGAATGTACACAGTGGTTTATTTGAGTGATTCTTCGCATCTCACATTATGGTGTTGTGTTGACTCTCCATGGCTTATCTGGTTGGCCCATGGCTGGATGGCTGCCAACTGCCAGAACTCACCCTTATTGCTTGTCATCTATTGCCTGGTGTATAACGCAGGAGTGGCAATGGGTTCGAGGTTATGTCCAACATCGAGGGTAAACCCTTACGACCTTGTCTTCACTTGGTTTCCTTGCTCATTTGCTTGGCATGGCCCTGGGGGTTGCATTCTAGTTTCTGTAGTGAGTTTTCTCTGTGACTCGTCAATTCTCACCTACTATGCATTGTGAAAGGTTTGCTAGGTAATCCTACTTATGAGCAGGCCTACATTGGAGCTGTATACTTCCATTTGAGTCAGGTAAGACCATATTAACGGTTTAAGTCTGTGTTTAATCTTTGTTTACTATTTGGATTCAGACTTGCTTCACCGGTTACTCAACCCTTCAATGGTATTCTTCTAATGTAGGCTCGATTCCTGCAGGTGCAGCCTCCACAATGGTGTATGGAGTCTCTTATGCTGAAATGCCTCTACTGTACCTTCATGCCCTCAGGTAAGTAAGGAGAGTTTTTATTTCATTTATGGTGGAGGTATTGTTTTCCATAGCATTTTGTGAGTAAGTGTCTATGATAAATGTTAACCACAAGGTTCTGGTGTAGGGTTTGCTCAGGCAGAGGGTGGGCATGGCTACCAGACCTTCTCGTAGCCCAGTTCCAACTAGCGCCGAGCTTATGTGGGTTTCTCTTTATTGTTGTTGGCTCTTCTTACCTGGAATGAGGGTTTCGTTCGGAATAGGGTTTTCCCCATTTTTTATTCATGTTTAAATTATGAGCAGCTCTGTGCACAGGTTTTGTTGTCTAGTTGGTGACGTATCCCTGAGCTATGCTCTTTTGGATTGCCTTGACATATGGATGTAATTTTCCTGGGTTCCTGCTTGTAATTATTTTAGCACAGGGAAACCATTGTTATTAACTATCTACAATGACTCTTCCAATATAATGAAGAATTTGATATGTGTTTATACCTAGTCCTTCTGTAGATGAATTTTCTCTATGAAATTGGTATTTCGATTCAATGTATCATTTGTTTATTTCATCCTCAGAATGTCATTCTAGGGCATCCTCCTCAGGTTGCCTTCAGAACAAATCTAAAGGAATAGGAGTGTTTAAAAGTATTATTTCACTTTAAATGGAAGCCTTGTTTTCTGGGTCTCCTAGCTCTGCATTATAACAACTTTGTTTAATTGTTTATCGCATCTGAACAAAGTTATGGTAGTGATTATGTTTGCTTTCATTGTTCTGCACCAGAGGTCCGTTAGACTGAAATACGATTTAATGAAGTCCTATATATAATCACCTCTCTTTTGCATGGATATTTGTTAAACACAATTTGTTCCTAAGGTTACTGTTATGTCGGGTTATCTTTCATGATTACAATTGAAGTCACTAGATAAGCATAGTTAGCTACTGGTCCATATGATTCTTAACTGGGTATAAATTTCATGTGCTCTTTTTTTTTATATCACATAAAATAGGAATATTTACCTCAATCATATAGTCTCATTCTTTTCACTGAGGCTTGGCTATCTCTTGGTATACGTTTAATTTTCTCTAAAAGAATTCTATTTTAGGGATTGGTTGCACAGTCATACTCAGATTTCTAATTCTTGACATATAAGTTAGCACATTTAGGTTTATGATATAGATTTTGTACACTTGGTCTACTCTTACTATAATATGCACATTTTCTATGATATAGATTCTGTACACTTGGTCTACTCATACTATAATATGCACATTTTCTACAGCTTCTTACCTGTTCATTTAAATTAACTTGCATCTAAATTAACTTTCATCTAAGTTAACTTCTATTTTATAGTACTATCTTTCTCAAATCTAACACATAATTAAAGAAATAGTACAAATCCAACACCAAAATATCTATTTCCGAATTTCATACTCATTATTTTAATCAAGACATAATTAACCAGTGTTACTAATCGATGAACCTTTACACCCTTACTATGATAACCTTGCAATCACGTCAAGTGTTCTCCCCCAATCTCCTTTTTTCTCAATAATCAGTTATTCTATGTAGCAATGCTCCTTTTTTCTCAATAATCAGTTATTCTACATAGCAATTTCTACTGCTTCGCGTCAAGACTCCAGGTCAAGTGAGCAATCATTTCTACCTCCTCCAGGGAAGCCTATTCAAGATCATTTCTACTCCTCTAGGGAAGTCGCAATCATTTCTACTTCCTCCAGGAAATTCTATTCAAAATCATATCTACCTCCTCAGGGGAATTTTATTCGAGATTTGTTCTCACTAAATCCTCCTTCAACTCAAGGAATTCCTTTCTTTTATTTTCTTTTTCCCAAAAAATTCACCCCCTTCCTCCTTCTACCTTCCCTTTATGTAAGAGAAGAGTAGAAGAAAGGTAATTGTTTCTTTAACTAATAACTGATAAGTTATAAGTGTTAGGTAAAAGAGTGTTACTGAGATTCTCAGTAACTCTTTTTTAGAACTTCTCATAAAATACCACATCTACCATAATTATTTATTTATTTAATAAAAACTATTATTATTAATGAATCTATTTATTTTCCATTTCCCAAAAGTAAAAACAAGAATTCGTTTTCTCAATATAAAATAAAAACATGAAAGTAAAAGTAACTTAAATTTCTGAGGTGTCATATATACACAGTTTCATAAAGGAAAAGATAAAAACAGGTCAATCAATATATGTGCGAGTTGGCCTTCCTGGCACTGCTGTCAGCGTGAAAAATGTGCCAATCCCCTTCTACTCAGAAAAAAAAAAAAAAAAAAAAAAAAAAAAAAAAAAAAAAAAAAAACAAGCCAGGTGTTACTGCAGTCCACCTGCTCCTACAAGCACAAAGCTCCTGCGTACACACAACCACAAAGGCAATCTGCAACCACCGGGCAAGTCTGATTTACCACCACCAGGCAAATCCGCCAACTTCAATATGCCACCACCGGGCAAAACACCGATCTGCTTCCACCGAGCAGATCACAGAGCTCTGATTCGCCACCACCGGGCAGGTCTGATCACAGAACCCCAATTCGCCACCACCGGGAAAAAAAATCTGCTGCCACCGAGCAAAAATCTCCACGTGCCACCACCGGGCAACTCCTGTAGCCACTAAGGCTCTATAGATGGTTTCTGGCTCACCACCAACCATCACATTACCGTGACAAAATATGGTTTCAGGCTTACCACAAACCATTACAAAGTGGTTTTGAGATCACCACGAACTTTCAAATGCCTTTACAAGGCTTACATTCAACATTTGGAGTTTCTGGTACATACAATGACTATTACAATAATATGCTAGGGAGTCTATTCCATAAAGCACACTAACTCAAACAAACATCTACTTTGTTGTCCACCATCAACATTGTTGCTCCTTTACCTCCTCTATGAGAGGTCCACTAATAAAGAAACCAGAACATAGGCACTCATAGCCCCACAAAGAGAACACAATTTTCCCTTCAAGAACAATTTTCAAGCATACTGCCTCATGCTTGCTAACAACCCGCAACAGGATCTCAATCATCCTCCAATCTCTGATGTAGCTTCAATTGATATCATTTTCACTGTCATGTGTTCACCATTCGCTGCAAATTTGCTTAGTGTTAAAATGACCAGTTCCAACACACATTCAGAATTATGACAATAGTTGGTCAGACCAAAGTCACTTCAATAATAACATAAATAACATGACATTAAATACTTATTATAAAAAATCAGTAGCTTTTCCATGAAAAAATCAAAAACTGAAAGCGGTCTCAAAACTTGGTCCATCCTCGAAAATGGGACCCCGAGAAAATGGGATCCCGTCCCAATTCTCTCCACTTCCGGCCAATTTTCCATCAGAGACATCACGGCCAACCTCCAAGAGGGGAAAACTACAGAATTCCACAACATCTGATAGCAATATAAAAACAGCTCACCGCCTCAATACCTCGAATAGTTTCATAGTAGTCACATCCACAGAGGATGCACATGTCCACAAACTGTTCCATGGTAAGGTCCAATCCCTCTAAAACCTTTGAAATCTCAAACTCCATAACTGGTATTATTTTTTTTTATGATGGTTCCATCAAGTGCCGCAAAAATATTGGTGCTCCAAAAAGTCAAGAAATCCATATCCTCGGATGCTACAGCATAAACCTTACCACTTTTACAGAATGATGAACATTCTGCCTCTGCTTCAGAAGGAGCCTCAATCACAGGCACTCCCATCAATCTTAGAAGCTTTTTACAATCCTCATTATGTTGCTTTGTCACCTTTACTGTTCGCTTGCTATACTTTTCAATATCTTCCTTGACCCCTGTCTCAATGGCCTCAGCTAATTCTTCCAATGCATTTTCTCGCCGAGAATATCGCTTTGCAAGTTCTTCCTTTTTCAAATCCGGGGGCTTTCCATCAAAAACATACACTGGCTTGATCCCAGCTTCTAATAATCTAATTGTCCGAGTGAACATACCCTGCAAATGGCTTGTAACTTCTCCAGCTTCATTTGTGAGCATTTCTTTACCAACTCTGCCCACAACAATCAAGAATTGGTAGATGCTCATACTAGCATCAATCGCGATCTTCCGACCGAAGTAGCTCTCAAACTTTTGCTCCTTCATGGAGCTCAGCGCAAATTGCAGAAGACTTGCAACCCCCCACAAGCCCGCCTGCAGAAAACTTACAAGCCCCACAAAGCCGCCGAAGTTTGAGGCAGCTCTATTACAGAAGAGGAAAATCATAGGAGGAAAATAACAGATCATTTAGAAGAAGAAGTCGACGACGACAACGTCATCATGGTCTTCAATTCTTCGAAATTAATGAGCCCGTCTCCGTTCCTGTCGATGCCGGTACGTCGGAGAAGACCCCATGCTCACGAGTAACACGGTTCTCGACCTGTTGCATTTCTTATCAGATATTAGGGAAAATCACTGAATGATAAATCATAGCTGATTCTTGTGCCTCGTACTGAAAAGCAAACAGGTTGCGCCGCCCGCCAGACACTTTGCGGCTACGCATCTGCTGTCTCGACATTATTAGAGCCAAATAGAAAATAAACCAAACAACACACCGAACTATCAACAAGCCGCCCACGGAAGAGAACTCTCGCAACCAGAAGCCAGACAGCTTTGGAACACGTACACCAGGTCAAACTACTAGAATTAATACAACCACAATAGACTTACAGCACCATTTATTCAAAGAATACGTCAAACCTGGTTCTCTTCTTTCCAGCTGTCGATCTTTGGGGAGATCTCTCGGTCCAAAACCCTTAAGAACACCACCACACACTACTTCCAGATTCGAAACAAGCAATTGCGTGATTGACGCAGCTGCCGATATAAATGGATCCTTTGACGCCGGTTCGAATTTCAGGTATTGGCCAATGACAATGCGATATGCCTCTGGCAGGAATCAACCCATTTGTTTCAGCTAACCCAATGACATGGTCTTCAATAGATTTCCCTCGCGATTCTGCATTTTTGCCTCAAACCATCATGGCACACGATCAAATCATCTGGTTTGGCGACCTGAATTACCGACTTACTTTGTCCGACTCTGAGGCAATGTCCCTCATCCATAAAAATGATTGGGAGACTTTACAACAGAGTGATCAGTTAAAAATTGAGCAAAACGCGGGTCGAATTTTTGATGGATGGGAAGAAGGGCATATAGATTTTTCCCCAACTTACAAGTACACTTTTTAAATCGGACCAATATTGCGCCGTCCAAAACAAACCAGGGGAAAAATGCCGCATTCCTGCTTGGTGCGATCGAATTCTCTGGTATGAAGCAAGTCTCATACGAGCGAGGAGAGATCAATTTTTCAGATCACAAGCCCGTTTCAGCGATATTTACCACACAGATAAAATCCATTAACAACACAAAATTGAAAAATAACATGGGCCTTCCCTTCAATCGTGTAATGGAGGCAGAGGATTTGCTATTTGCAGAGATGCAGATGCTTAAGGCAACTTATCAACCAGAAGTCTGTAATCTAAAAAAAAGAGAGATCTCAGGGCAGTACTGCCATCTAAGGCTCGGATCACGCTCTGACTGGTAGCCACATGCTGAGCAGAGGCACACATCTGATCCGAAGATCCACAGGCGGGGTGGCTGGAAGAAGATCGGCCTACAAAAAATGCACCATGCACTTCGACTTAAGAACTCAAAGGAATATCCAGACCTGCACTTATTTGCGAAAGAATAATCCTTCCAGCATTTGGAAGGCGTCTAGCAACAACGTCCCCCCATTCACCTTCTAAGAAATCCACCCAAGGAACACCCCACGGTAAACAGACCCATCAGAAATGCAGTCTCTTCATGAGAGAAGCCAATGAGCTCCAGCCACATGGGTACAAACGATAGAGCCGACCATGGAAATGATCCCATGACCCCTTGAGCTACAAATATCTGAAAGCTCTGAATTCCCATCACTTTCTTCGCTTCTGCAACCATTATCTTCAGATCCGACCATATTGGTGACAGCCCTTTCGTTTCATTTTCTGAAGTTTTGGGCATCGAACCGTTTGAAAACCGCGGGTCTGTTGCAAAGGCACGGAGCAAAACCCCAATCACAACGCTCACTCCTGCGACTAAAAAAAAGAAATTCTCCACCGGGCTATCCCCATCACTGTTGCCGAATCTGCCACGAGAGACTGAATTGCGGGTATTACTATTCCAAGTCCAATCCCAACAAATTAATCGCGCCAATCGCTCGATACGTGCCAACTCTGACTACCAAAAAAACCGATCCGCCAAACGAGATCCAATGCAATCAGAGTTTTCTGGAGATCCAGAACTGCAAACAAAACTAAAACAAAATTCTCGATGGACAAACTACATATACTACACTCTTAATTTCCTTCAGCCCAGGAGGGCCCAAGCCTAGGAGGGGCTAGGCCCTCAGGCTCTGATACCAAGATAAAAACAGGTCAATCAATATATTTTCTATTAATTAATGAATGAGTGAATTACACACATATTTAAACAATCAATAGTCTCAAGATAGGAATTCTATCTTGGACGTACACTAGTGTGGTTGAGAGATTCTCTCAACCACACACTAAACTAGAGAAAACTAAATCCCTATTATATAGGAACAAACTCCTCAAATGGAGAATTACAACCATTGACAAGTAGCAATTAATTATTTCCAACTAGAAAAAAATAAAATAAAGTATAATATCTAAAATGTACATGGGATTTAAGATCATAAACATCTCAATTATGAACCTGTGGTTTCTGTACGTCCAGCAACATGTTTTTATCATCTCATCGGCTGAATTCAATTCAACACTAGAGATGAATCAAACGGTCTCCGACATTCACACAGTTAAGACACAAAGATTGAACCATCTGAGGACGACACGGTTTAAGGTTAGGTCCCTGATGCCATAGCGACTTTCTTTCAAATAAGGTCTATGTTCTCTCCCGTGTGCTCTACGGACGAAGAATATTTCAGGGTCAATAATATAATTGCAATGGTGTCTGTTCTCTCCCGTGTGCTCTACGGACGACGAATCTATCGTCAATATTAAAATAATTTGAATTCAACACAACATTCAGGTTGATTGATTGTTTAACATATTCAGGTTTGTCTTAAAAACCCGGTTCCGCCTCACCTCTGCCCCTCTCTTTCATATATTTATAGCTGATACCCTCATCCGAATATTGCACGGTCTGTCTAAAAACTCGGGTTTTCCTTAGCTCCGTCCCCTCTCCCTCCCATATTTCCAGACAGTACCTCCATCTGAATGTTGTATCGTATGTATGCATGAAATATTTCATCTGCTAATACAATTCAGCAAAAAATCACCTTTCCAAAAATTCCATTGACGCCCAACACTTATCGCCTTTCCAAACATTGATTAAGTACACAAGAGGTTTCCTTAATCAAAGACGATGATGCCATTGGTGCTGAAAATGAAAGCTACTGTGTCTGCTCTTGCGCTTGCTGCTATCGCCCTACTCATGACCGTATTATTGTTTAACGAAAACCCCGTAGTTATGGTTACTGCTTCTCCGGGGCCTCAACCTCATAAAAAATTGTTCCAACTCCGCCAGGACATCGTTTAAGCAGCAATGTTCCTTCCTCCATTCAAACCGCGGCAACAGGGAGATGGAAATCACTTCAAGGTGATGGTCCTTCTCGACTAGATCGCAGGCCCGTACATGTGGTTGCTGCTCCTCAACCTAATCGCCATGTCCCAACTCCTTCACATCCATTTTATATCCATTCATCTGTTGAGGAGTCGGCAGCAGCACAGCTTGCTACATGCACTCCATCACCACAATGCAACGACCATGTTCCAACTCCTGGATGTTGCCGTCAAGAATCAAAAAAGGAGCAGCAAGTAGTCTTCAATCACAAGGCAGGGTTAATGAGAGATTATTACACATCCATGAATACTGCAAAGTAAGCATCAGCAGATCTCATCATCGAAGATGTTGGAGGAAGTCGGTTGATGATTCACAAGCTGTTCAATCCATTAAGAAATTAGTTGCCATTTGAGGCCCAAAAACAAAATCTCTCTCAGCCACATACATGCATAGGCGTTGCTCTAGGTTTTAGAACTAATAAGTGAGAAGAATAAATGTGAATATAGATGTTCTTTCACGATTCCAAATAAGACATGGCTGGGTGATTTTTGTTTACTACTATGTTTTTATCATGCAATCTATGTATCATTGTAAATCTGGAAATTTCTATTTTATGTTAGAGTAGCGTTTCAATTTTATGTTAGACTAGCGTTTCAGAATATTAATTTTATCATTAATAGATATTCAATATTATCATTAATTTTGTCATCAAATTTTATTAATATCTATAAAATATTTATTTTCACTATCTAGTTTATGAAGTTCTGCTTTATAGACAAGTGAGTTGTTGTTATTGTTGTTGTTTTTATTATTATTATTATTAGTATGAATAATTATATGATATAAAATAAAGTTATATTTTAGTTAGTTTTTACGATATTTTTTAATTCAAATAATATGAAATGTATTATCAATTAATTGTTTTCAGGTTTTTTTGTACTGTTTAGGTGTTAGGGTACTCTTTAAAGCCAAAGCCATGGACTCAAGATGAGTACATGCGCTAGTATGCATCCTGTTTAGGTGTTAGGGTACTCCTTAAAGCCAAAGCCATGGACTCAAGATGAGTACATGCGCTAGTATGCATCCCACCCGCAAGTCACTTTCTTGTCTTTATTAACCAAGGGCCATATTGAGATGGTTAAACTTCTTGGGATTGCCTCCCATCCGACCACTATGTGAGGAGACCTAGGTGTGTGTGATCTTTACCAAGATTGAACGTGACTACGATGGACAAGGTTGTACTAAATTGAACTTCCATAACTATTTAATTTAAGTGTTTTACAACTTGATCATTAAGGATCAAGTTTGGTGAGGATCATTCAGTGGTAATAGGGTGTATGATCCTTAATATAGCCATTTATGATTGTCGTGGACTTGATTTTGGTAAATTGATCTCCCCTATTATTGTTTTGGAACATTATTCCAAGATGAGATGAGATGAGATGATATCTATGATATACTTCTCTAGGTCATGGAGCTTGATCTAAAGACCATAGGGTGGGTATAACCTTTAAGAAAGTGATATAGGGCTACCATTTCCTTGGTTGTGGTAAATGAATCTCCCCTATTTTCAACGTGAATCATTCTTATTTTATGCATCATGTCACCATTTCTCAGCTGAGATGAGATAAGATGAGATGAGATGAGGTTAGATGAAATGTGATGATGCCATGATATGGCTAGACATGTGTATATGAGATGACATCTATGGTGCAGCTAGAAATTCCTCCCTAGCTAATAGGGACTTTTGGAATTCATAGCTTATGGATGAATTTCCCTAAAGATATGCCTAACATCCCCAAGGATAAACCATCTTGCACCACAAAGAATTAAAATTAGATGAAACTAAATGATTATTCAATTGGGTGAAACTATGTTATTATTCAAATCAACTTGACACCTCCTTTATGATGAGACACTAAATTAATTTGTGAAAGAAAATTATATTTCCAAGTTAGCCTCTCCTTTAAGAAACAAAAGAATAAATTTTTAAAAGGGTTTTTCATCAAGTCAACCTATATGTATTCAAGTCCAATTGACTGCTCAATGCATCCATTCAAACCTTGTGGTTGACTATATATACTAGATTGGTTCGGCTCCAATTGGGGTAATTCAGATTGATACTCAGACATATCTTCTCTCCTCATAAAAGGTCTACAAAATAATTCAGTGAGGGATAGAATGAAGTATATAAGTCTTCATTATCAATCTCTCAAAGTATGATATAAGTTTGAGTCTTTGCTTATTGTGGAAGTGATCTGAGACTCTTATTCTATGTTCTACCCAAGTTTAACAGAGGTCTGAGATGGGCCTCTTCTATGCTCTACCCAACTTTAACAAAGGTCTAAAATTTGTCTTTTGTTCTTCAATAAATATCTGAAAATTTTCTTTTCAGGTCTGCTACATCATCTTTGTGGTTTGAAGTTCTATCCATCTAAACTATGATATTTGAGAGCATATAATAACTATAGTATGCGTTATGAGGCCATCTTAGTGTGGGTTTCTATGGAGGATATATGTTATCACAAGTCTGACATTTATTGTGTTTATTGATTAATCTCGGCTTGCAAACTAGTCATCGTTTTAAGCATTGACAAAGCTCCATATTGAGCAGTTATGGTGATCACTTCTCTCCCTCTCCGTTGTGTAGATTTTGGTAATTATAATTTAATTGGTTGTGAGGAATTGTGCCTTGACAATATTGGTTATCCTACACATTAATCTCAGTTTCACATTAAATGATAATATCGTAAGAAGAAGATTGAGTTTGGTTTTCCCCCTTGTTGGGTGTTTCCATAGTCCTTGACCTAAATCTTTATGTCTCATTGTGCATGGCTATCTTCTATTTTGAATTGTTGTTTGTTGTTCTCTCTATAATTGTTTAACTTGTATGGGGTGAATGAAATTGTATGAAAATTATATATTGTGAAGCAATGGAGCACATAAAATATTGTATAAATATAAACATAGAAAAAGCATAAAACAAGAGAGATAGAGATATACGTGGTTCAACCAGTTTGGGCTACATCCATGAAGAAGCAGCCAATCCTTCTTTTATTATATTATCCAACAAATTGAACAGATACAACCTATAGTAGATCCGTTGTAACACCCTCTTCGTTCTCAATCTCCTCTCTCTTCCTCAGTTAGAAATATAGATCTGCATAGATGCAATACAAGTCCCTCATATATAGTGAGGGGTTTCCTTCTAGGGCAAAAAACCCTAATGAATGGCCCAGATTGACTAGAAATTACAGAATTTTACAAGGCAATTTTATATATGTTTTTAACTTCGAGGGTGTTGCCCCTGGACACCTCAACCGGGGGGGATATTCCCCCCACCCCCCCCCCCCCCACGTGGAGTGGTGTACATTCTTCCTGGGGTATACATCTAGCTTAAAACCTTTGAATACAGAAGATAATCAAGCTCCATACCAAAGAATCTCCCACTTGGAGACTAATTATGGCAACCCCACTGCTGCTTCATTTGCTAGACAATGACTCCACTTTGGACCTGGCTATTTTTTGTCTTTTTCATCATACTTGAATACCAACTGAAACTGATCATATTCTCAGTTTCTCCCTGGTTACAAATCTTGTTATCATATCTGCAGGATTCTGGCTAGTGTCTATCTTTCCCAGCTTCAACTGTCCATCTTCCAACGTTGACCTTATGAAATGGTACCTAAGCTGTATATGCTTAGTCTTGGAATGAAATACAGAGTTCTTTGCAAGATGTATGGAACTCTGGTTGTCAATGTATAACCTACCCAACTCCTGCTTCTTACCCAGTTCATCTAGAAACCTTTGTAACCAAATCATTTCTTTACTAGCCTCTGTAGCAGCAACATACTCTGCTTATATAGTTGAGAGTGCAACAACACTTTGTATTTTGAAGACCCAACTAACAGTTGTTCCACATACAGTAAACACATATCCTGTAGTGCTCGTCCTATTATCTCTGTCACCTACCATATTTGCATCAACATATCCCTGTAGAGCAATGTTTGAACCACCAAATAATAATGCTTGATTTGTGGTATCTCTCAAATACCTAAGAATCCACTTCACCACCATCGAATGTTCTTTTCCTGGATTGTTCATGTACCTGCTTACAACTTGCACTGCATGTTCAATATCAGGCTTTGTGCAGACCATTGCATACATTAAGCTTCCAACTACTGATGCATATGGAACTTTAGACATATGAGCCATTTCTTCCTGAGCCTTGGGACACACCTCCTTACTTAATTTGAAATGGCTAGCCAAAGGTACACTAACTGGTTTTGCATTCTGCATACTAAACCTTTTCAACACCTTTTCTATGTACCCACTTTGAGACAATGTTAATTTGCGATTCTTCCTATCTCTAGTTATTCTCATACCAAGGCTTTGTTTTGCCACACCCAAATCCTTCACTGCCAATGTGTTTTCCAATTTCCTTTTCAGCACATTTATTTCCTGCATGTTAGAACCTACAACAAGCATGTCATCTACATACAATAACAATATAATATAGATGCCATCATTTTTCCTTTTGAGATAAACATAATGATCATTGTGACATCTAGTATAACCTTGTTTAGACATAAACCTGTAAAATTTTAGATACCACTGGCTTGGAGTCTATTTTAAGCCATACAAGCTCTTCTTCAACTTGCACACTAATTTCTCCATCCCTTTTACCTCATATCCTTGTGGCTGCTATATATATATCTCTTCCTCCAAATCCCCATGGAGAAAGGCTGTATTTATATCTAACTACTGAAGATGCAAATCTTCAGCTACTACTAGACTTAGAATAGTTCTAATTGAAGTCACTTTCATAACAAGAGAAAATATCTCATCAAAGTCTATACCCTTTTTCTATGCAAACCCTTTTACCACAAGTATATCTTTATACCTTTTTGTACCTCCATCTTCTTCCTTCAACTTGTAAACCCATTTATTTTGCAATGTTGTTTTACCTGTAGGAAACCTGACTAAGTCCCAAGTCTAGTTATGTACTAAGGAGTCCATCTCTTCTTTCATGGCTTGCTCCCACTACTTCCTAGTTTCTACCTACACTGCTTCTTCATAACATTCTGGTTCACCAGAATCTGTCAACAACATATAATATAATGAAGGAGAGTATCGTTTAGGGGTCTACTTATCCTAGTAGATATTCTAACATCACTTTCAGGTGTTTGAAGTGTTTGTTGTTGTTGTGGTTGTTCTTCTAGCTGTTGACCATTATGATTTTCAAGCACCATCACTTTTCCTGTGATATCGTCAAGCACTGTGTATTCTGTGTTTTCTTTTGCTAGTTTATTTTCCTACAACTTATTCTTATACAAGATCTTTTCATTGAATATTACATCTCTACTCCTAATGATTTTATGATTTTCATAATCATATAAGCGATAACCAAAATCATTAACACCATATCAAATAAAGGTACATTTCTTTGATTTTGCCTCAAGATTTGTTCTATTTTCTGTAGTAATGTGAGCAAAGGCTTCACAAACAAAAGTCTTTAAAAATGAGTAGTTTACCTTTTAATCTGTCCATGCCTCCTCAGGAATACCGAAATCCAAGGAACTTGAAGGCCCTCTGTTTATTAGATAAATAGCAGTATCTACAACATCTACCCAAAATTGTAAAGGGAATCCTGCATGAAATCTCATGCACTTTGCATGCTCCATGATTGTCCTATTCATCCTTTCTGACACACAATTTTCTTGTGGTGTTCCTGGAGCTGTCTTCTCTCTGCAAATTCCATTCTCTGAACAGTACCTATCAAACTCTTTGCTACAATATTCACCTCCATTATCTAATATGAGACACTTCAACCTTTTCCCTGTCTCATTTTCAACCAAAGCTTTCCATTTCTTGAAAGTATCAAATACATCAAATTTATTTTGAATACAATAAATCTAGGTTTTTCTGGTTGCATCATCAATAAAAATAACATAATAACAAGAGCCACCAAGAGATGATACCTGAGCAGGTCCCCATACATTTTTATGTACAAGCTCTAATTTTTCACTCTTCTTTTCTTTTCCAACTCTAAGGAATCTGAATCTCTTATGTTTTCCATAAACACAATTCTCACATAATTTTAAATCAACAAGCTTCAACCCTCGCAAGAAATTTCTTGAGTGAAGAATTTGCATCCCTTTCTCACTCATGTGCCCGAGCCTATGAAGCCACAATTTCGTATCTTCTCCTGTAGATGTTAAAGCATTAATATAATTAGAAATACCATTGCATAAATACAATGTACCAACCTTTCCTCCTTTCTCTATTACCAAGGATCCTTTAGTCACCTTCCAGCTTTTAATTGTGAAAGTACTTACGCAACCTATTAATTGTGAAATCAGATTTTTCTCTAGATCTGGAACATGCCTTACCTCCTTTAATAGCCATTGATTTCCATTCTGCTGTTTTATAAAAATTGTACCCATTCCAACGATTTTACAGGGTTTATCATCACCCAATAGAACCTATCCAAAATCTCCTTGAACATAATCATGAAAAGGTTCCTTATGGTGTGTGGCATGGAATGAGGCCCCTGATTCTACCAGCTAGGCATCAGTAATATTTTCTAATGAAAGAATCAAAGCATCTTGCAACACATCACCTGTTACATTCACTTCATGGTTGTTTTCTTGCTGCGCGTCTCCTTCTTTTCCCTTTTGAGACTTACAGTCTTTCTTCAAGTGTCCTTTCTTCCCGCATTTCTAGCACACTATCCCCAATTTGGACTTGGATCTGCCTTTTCTTGACTTACTATGATATCCTGAGCTCTTTCCCCTTTCCATTTTTTCCCCTAGTCTCTGCAATGAAAGCATTCCCTGATGTTTCACCAGATCTTTTCCGTCGCATTTCCTGGCTAAGGATTGCACTGACAACATCATCAAACTTTAAAGTACTAGATCTAAAGACAGAGTTACTAATGGCCAAAACTAAACCATTCCAACTTTCTGGCAATGAGCACAGAAATAATAGAGCCCTAACTTGATCATCAAAATTTACCCCTACAAAACTTAACTGACTTGTAACTGTATTAAAATCATTTAAATGGTCTACAATAGATCCAACTTTTGACATCTTCATATTAAATAAACACTCCATAAGAGATACCTTATTTAAGAATGAGGGTTTTTCATATAGCTTGGCCAATGCCGACATTGAACCATGTGTTGTTGTCTCCTTTGAAATATTAAATGCTACCGACGCCGCTAGGCACAGCCGTATTGTTCCAAGTTCCTTTCTATCGAGAATATCCCATTCTGTGTCTTTCATACTCGTTGGCTTCTTTGTCTTTCCGCTCAATGGTAGGTATATATCTCTCTAATACAGATAATCTTTTATCTGCATCTTCCACATCTGGTAGTTTTGGTCATTGAATTTTTTGACCCTAGACCTACCATCTTCTGCCATTGCTCCCATTCAAAAAAGGAACCCTTCTCTCCTATGAGTTTATTAGCGAAATAGACATTCAACTCTAATACCGGTTGTTAGAAAATTATATATTATGGAGCAATGGAACACGTAAAATATTGCAAAAATATAAACACAGAAAATGCATAAAACAAAGGAGACACAGATATATGTGGTTCACCCAGTTTGGGCTACATCCACAGAGAAATAGCCAATCCTTTTTTTATTATATTATCTAGCAAACTGAAGAGATACAACCTACAGTAGATCCGCTGTAACACCCTCTTTGGTCTCAATCTCCACTCTCTTCCTCACTTAGAAATATAGATCTACATAGATGCAATACAATTTCCTCATATATAGTGAGGGGTTGCCTTCTAGGGCAAAAAACCCTAAATTAAACATAACTTCTACCATTAGATCATCTGCCTAATGAATGGCCCAGATTGACTAGAAATT
>APFE031384412.1:98089-127076 GCA_000404065.3 Pinus taeda | reverse complement strand
GGGGACAAGTCCCCCCCGCGCCCCCCCGCGTGGAGGGGTGTACAAAACTTCCTGGGGTATACATCCGGCTGAAACAAAGACCTCTGAACAATCATGCTCCACACACAACACAACCTTTCTCTTAATTGGTTTGTCCTAGGTTTTCGAGACAAACTGAGAGGGTTTTATTTTAATCTAACCGCGCATTAAATCCTATAGCAAAATGATATTTAGAAACTTTAATATATTTCACTATGTAAATGAACTTGGTAAAATGAACCCACAGAGGGGGTTATAAATGGAAATAAAAGTAAAACTCTAAACAAGAAGCCAAAAGTGGATTTAACCATGGATGCAAAATTGGGTGTAGAATTGGACGTTAAACTAGCCATTAAAACAAGATGCAAACAATGACACAAAAAGGATTTTAAAGTAAAATTAAAAAATGGTGCAACACTAGACACAAAGAAGGGAACAAAATAGAGCATATGAAAGGATACCGAATTGAGCGCAAACAAGGAAGAAAAAATGGATACCAAAATGAGGATTCAAAGAATGGTGTAAAAATAGGAGGAAAAGAGGATGTAAGAAAAGACACAAAACAAGATGCAAAATGGGACTAAAAGAGAGTGAAACCAAGGATGTCAAAAATGATGCATAACTAGATGAAAATTCAAACTAAAATCTAGGTGCAAAATGAGATGCAAATGTGGACACAAAATGTGGTAGAAAAAGGATGCAAAATTGGAAGCCAAAAAGGATGAAAAACTAGATACCAAAAAGGATGCAAATTTGGACATAAAAAATGGTGCAAAATTGGACACAAAAGAAGAAAAAATGGCGCAAAAATGGGCATAAAAATGGCTCAAATTTGGATGCAAATTGAGATGCAACATTGGATGTAAAATGAGGTGCAAAAACAAATGCAAAAGTAGACGAAAAAATGGCTCAAAATTGAACGTAACAATAAACACAAAATGGGATGCAAAGGTGGATACAACATATGGTCCAACATAGGATGCAAATTTAGATGCTCAAAAGGATGCAAAATTGGATACAAGACATGGTGTTAAAAATGATGCTAAATTGGATACAAAAAATGATGCAAAATTAAATGCAAAATATGGTGCAAAATAGGATGCAAAAAAGGGAGATAAATAAAAGGCAAAAGTGGATGCAAAAAATGGTGCAAAAATGCATGCAAAATTTGGCACTAAATCAGATTCAACATATGGTGCAAAATTGGATGGAAAAAATGGTGCAAAAAAAGGCAGAAAAACTGGCACAAAATTAGATGTAAAAAAAGTACAAATTTAGAAGCAAAAAATGGCATAAGACCAGATGCAAAAATTGGCACAAACTGGATGTAAAAAAGGCACTAAATCAGATGCCAAAGATGGTGTAAAAATCGATGCAAATTATGACACAAAACTAGAAGCAAAGAATGCCACAGAAGAGGAAGCAAAAAATGATGCAAAAATTGGTACAAAACTAGAAGCAAAAATCTGTCGTAAAACCAAACAAAAATCTTGGTGCAAAATATGATGCAGAAAATTATGGAAATTTTGGCATAAAAAAGAAGCAAAATTTGGTGCAAAAAATGATGCTTTAAAAATTGTACAATAGAGCCAAATTTAGCACCAGGATGCTCATCCCAATTGAGAAAAAAATGCACTAAAATCTGGTGCTAAATCTGGCACAAATTTCCTGTTTTGTTGTAGTGCTTGTGTCTGTATCAATTTTAGAGGTCGGTGGTCTGTATGGATAACCATTTCCTTCCCCATAATGTAATTCTTCCATTAATGACAAGCCTTCATAATGGAATAAATTTATATGTCGTAAGTGGGGTACTTTCAAACTTTGTCTGAAGGTGTCTCACTATGGTAGGCCAGTGGATGCCCATGTTGAGTAAGAACTACCCTAATAGCATATTCAGAGGCATCTGTCTTAATCTCAAATGGTTGTTGCAGGTCTAGTAATGTGAGCACTGGTGCAAAACAAAGGTGATTCTTCAACTCAGATAATGCTCGTTGCTAGGTTTTTGACCAAAAGAACTTTGCTTTCGCTCTGCCCTTGGTGACTTGACTTAAAGGGCAAGCGATATGAGATATACCCAGCACAAACCTGTGGTAGAAATTAGCAAGACCCAAAAAGTTGTAGAGCTCTATTAGAGTGGTTGGGACTGGTCAATCTTCAATGACTTGTATCTTGGATGGGTCCACATGTACACCCTCCTCATCAATGATGTACCTGAGGTATTGAACCTAGGTCAAGCCAAAGGTGCATTTCTCCAAGTTAGCACATAAATTCTATTGTCCAAGGTTTTGAAGGACACGCTGAATATGGTGGAGGCGCTGAATATGGTGGAGGTGTTCTTCCCAACTGCGGCTGAAGATCAAGATGTTATCTAGATACACCTCCATGAATTCATTGGTGAAGGGCTGCAAGATGTCATCGATCAGTCTCATGAAGGTTGCAGGGGTGTTCGTCAATCCGAATGGCATGACCAACCATTCGAAAAGGCCCTCCTTGGATTTGGAGGTAGTCTTCCACACATCAAAGGGTTCGATATGCCCTTGGTGATAACATGACTTCAAGTCAATCTTGCTGAAACATTTGGGTCCATTTAGCTGGCCCAGGAGGTCATTAATATGCAAGATTGGGTACGTATTCCAGACAATGATCTTGTTCAGTGCCCGATAGTCAACACAGGGTCTCCAGGTCCCATCCTTCTTCTATACCAATACAATTGGGCTCCTGCAGGGTGATGAGCTTGGCCTGATTTTTTTAATGCACTTTCTACAGTAGTTCCTAAATCTACCTCTTGATCTCATTATTCTCGAGAAAAAAGCATCGATAGATCATTCCATTAGGCAGTTGCATGCCCAGGGTCAGATTGATGGAGTGCTTGACTTGACAGTACAGTGGTACCCCTATGGGTAAGGAAAAAGTGTCCCTCTACTCCTCCATGACCTTGTTCATCGGTTGCTATTATGTAGAGGAGCCCTACCTGGAAGCTGTGGCCACAACCTTCTTCTTGCCTTAGGGGCGAATCATAAGGAAAACAAGTTTCATGGTCTAGGAAATGATCTTACTACATTGCTTTGCAGTGATCAAAGAGGTGGTGGTAGGCGGGGCTACCTTCATTATCCTGTACAACTTATTAGGCAAGGTACTAATTGTTGGGTTGTGTTATATTGTTTCCATGATTAACCTATGTAGTGAACCGAGGGGTTAGAGGAGGGCTGGAGCCCCCCTTTCATTGCACCAATTGCGCAACGGGGTGGTCACATCGAGCTTTGAGGGGGGCTGGTAGCCCCCCTCTATGGGGTTCAAGGAAGCACCCTGGGAAAAAAAATTTGGACCCTATATTAGGTTGGGCGGACCTACAATGCTTTTTGGTCCATGGTTTTGGACACAATGGTTTTTGGTCCACGGTTTTGGATGCGATGGTTTTCGGTCCATGGTATTGGATGCTTCGGCATGTATAAATATGTATTTTAACATTGAAAGGAATGCAATGAAAAATGAAGCTGGTAGTCCTGGTTTTGGGATCCAGCGGGAAAGTATCTATGTATATGTGTTTTATGTGTTATGCTCTCACATTCTTTATTTTCTGTGTTTTAGAATTTGTATGTAGGTAATTTTTGTACAAGTTTAAAACCTACATTTGGTATCGAAGATGTTTTAGCTTCAAGGGGACGCCTTTATTACTGAGTGGTTTCACTTGGCCTGTGGTAGACATTGTTCAGTGGTAGATCTGCAAGAACAATTCTGGTGGTGAAAGAAGATGGCAAGCAGTAGAATGATAGAGATCGAGAAATTTAATGGTCAGAGTTTTGAGTTTTGGAAACTCAAGATGGAGGATCTGTTGGTGGATAAAGATCAGTGGATCACAGTAGATACAGGTACTAAACCAACGGGAGTGTCCAATGAAGAATGGAAAAAATTGGATCGTAAGGAAAAGAGCATAATACGATTGTGTGTCTAAGATTCAGTATTACTGAATGTATCAAGGGAAGCTACGGCGAAGGCTTTGTGGGACAAGTTAGGGACTTTGTAACAATCTAAGTCTCTAGTGAATAAATTGTTCCAACGGAAAAAGTTGTGTAACCTGAGAATGAAAGATGGAGACTCAGTGACAAAGCATTTGAACGCATTTAATACTATGGTAAGTCAGTTGGCATCTGTTGATATCAAAATTTCAAATGAATATAAGTGCATTAGTTTGTTATGTTCTCTACCAGATTCATGGGATAGTATGGTTAATGCAATAGGTAGCAATGCATTTGCCTTGGAATTTGATGAAATAGTCTCTTCCTTGCTGACGGAGGAGATGAGACGGAAAAATATGGAGAGCCAGAATGGTGATACCTTGTCTGTATGAGGACAGTTCCAGAACATAAACAAAAATAAGTCATCGAGTGGGAGATTTAAATCTAGAGGGAGATCTAAAATTCCAGGAAAACCTGTAAAGGTGGTGTGCTAGAAATGTGGAAAGGAAGGGCACTACAAAAGGGACTATAAATCTAAAGCTCCCGATAAAGGAAAGGGATCTGATGATGCTCCTTCTGTAGAGGAAAAAACCACCTCGAATGAAGGTCGGGATGTGTACTTGGCTTCTTCAAGTACACATATAGATCATGAGGCATGGTTGATTCACTAAAGTGCATCCTTTTACTTCACTCCCCATAGAGAGTGGTTCTATGAGTATGAGAAATATGATGGTGGTGATGTATTCTTGGGGGATGATAGGAAGGCTAGAATTGTTGGTCGCGGAAAAGTAAAGTTGAAGTTGCAAGGTGGAAGGGTTAGAACACTTCCTGGTGTTTTGCATATTCCTGCATTGGCTAGAAATCTGATTTCTGTAAGCAAGTTGGATGATGCAGATGTAAAAATAGTGTTTGAGACGGATACCTGCAAGGTTGTTCGAGGAGCACTAGTATTGAAGCACGGAGTTCGAATTGGAACTCTGTACAAGCTGCAACGTAGCAATGTTGATGGATGCAAAAATTCTGTTGTTCCTGAAAGTGGAGCAGAAAATCTAGTGGTCTTTGGAGAGAAGTCCATGCTGTGGCATCAAAGGCTTGGACATATTGGAGATAAGGGCCTTCGAATACTTGATGGTAAAGGTATGGTAGAAGGTATGAGTTATAGCTCTCTGGATTTTGATTTCTATGAAGATTGTGTATATGGGAAGCAGAATCGGGTGAGTTTTCCCTATGGTGGTAAGAGAGAAAAATAGATATTAGAGCTTGTGCACAATGATGAGTTTGGACTTGTGAAGGTTCCATCACTAGGTAAGTCTGTGTACTATGTATCATTTATATATGACTTCTCAAGGAATACATTAATATATTTACTTAAGAAGAAATTTGAAGTCTTTGACAGGTTTAAAGAATTTAAGGCTCTGGTGGAAAACTAGAGAGAGAAGAAGATAAAGGTGTTGAGGATAGATAACGGTGGAGAGTTTTGAAGTAACGAATTTGAAGAATTCTATAACAAGGTGGTATAGCACGGTAGAAGACTACTCCATATACACCTCAGAAAATGGAGTTATAGAAATAATGAACAAGATGTTGATTGAAAGGGAAAGAAGCATGTTCAGTGGTGTCGCGTTAGGAAAATAATTCTGGGTAGAGGTGGTGGAGACAGCATGTTACCTGGTCAACAAATCACCTTCATCAGCATTGGAGAATAAGACTCCACAAGAGATATGCACTAGTAAGAAACCCTCCCTTCCACATTTGAGGGTATTTGGATGTGATGCATATGTACATGTTCCAAAGGAGAAACAAACCAAGTTGGATAGTAAATTTGAAAAGTGCATCTTTTTTAGGTATAAGGATGGTTTAAAGGGTTATAAGCTTTGGAACCCAACAACAAGAAAGGTTGTGTACAACTGAGATTTGGTGTTTAGAAAGGTGAAAGATGTTATTAAAGATGATGTCCAACCAAAGGAACCTCAGAAGATAGAGTTTGAGCTAAAGGAGGAAGAATCAGACTCTACAACAAAGGAGGAATTAGAAGATGAAGAGCCACAAACTTCGGGTGTAAGAAGATCATTTTGAGAAAGAAGGAAGCCAGAAAGGCAATCAGAAAGGTATAATCCATCTACGTTTTGTTCAAATTTTTCTTTATCTATTACTGATGATGATACCAGAACTCTGAAGGAAGCATTAGATTCAAAGGATGGAAAACTCTGGAAAGACGCCATGGTTGATGAAATGGCATCTTTGCACAAAAATGAGGCTTGGTATCTCGTGGAGTTTCCGGATGGAAGGAGACCCATTGGTAGCAAATCGGTGTTAAAGAAGAAGACAAATGAAGAAGGGAAGGTGTAGAAATACAAAGCTGGGTTGGTAGCAAAAGGTTATAACCAGGTGCCAAGAATTGATTTTGGTGATATTTTTTTCTCCTGTTGCCAAGGTAACTTCTACTATGTTACTTTTATTTGTTACTGTTGCTTTTGATTTTGAGGTAGAACAAATGGATGTGAAGGCAACATTTCTTCATGGGGATCTGGAATAGGAGATCTAAATGAATCAAACTGAAGGCTTTGCGGTGAAGGGTAAGAAAGAACTGGTATGCAAGTTGAAGAAGTCTTTGTATGGGTTAAGACAGTCACCAAGGATGTAGTATTAGAAATTTGATACGTTTATACGGGGACTTGGCTTTACCAGAAGAAAATCAGATCACTCTGTGTATTTTAAATTAATTGGTGACAATTTTATTTATCTGGTCTTGCATGTGGATGATATGTTGTTGTTTGGAAATGACAAAGAAATTATCCAAGATTTGAAGACCCAAATGTCCTCCAAATTCGACATGAAAGGTTTTGGTGCTACAAACTATATTCTGGGCATGGAAATTAAAAGATATCAAGCAAATAGGAATCTGGTTAAATGAGAGGAAGTATGTCGAGACAATACAGTAAAGGTTTAATATGCAGGATAGTAAATTTCTGTACGTTCCTATTCTTGTAAGTGTATAGTTATCTGCTGAACATTATCTCAAGACACAAGAAGAGGAAGAGGATATGTCTCGTGTTCCATATGCAAGTGCAGTCGGTAGCCTAATGTATGTAATGGTCTACACTAGACCAGACATTGCACATGCAGTGGGATCACTGAGTCGGTTTATGTCAAAACCAGGGAAGGAGCACTGGGCAACGATGAAGCAGCTTTTTAGGTATTTGCATGGCACTAGTGATTATGGTTTTTGCTTCCAAGAAAGACTAGGATTGGATAGAGTGTTGGATATTTGTGTCTTTGTTGATGCAGACTGGGCTAGAGATTTGGATCAGAGAAGATCTACAAGTGGGTCTGTCTTTAACCTATTTGGAGGTGCAGTGAGTTGGATGAGTAAGAAACAATCTATAGTGGCACTATCAACTATAGAGGCAGAATACATGGTAGCCACTCATGTAAGAAAGGAAGCAGTTTGGTTAAAGAGATTGTGTTCAAGTATGGGGTTAGTACAGGGAGCTATAAGGATAGACTGTGACAGCCAAAGTGCAATTTTCTTTGCAAAGAACCCTACTTACCATTCAAAGACAAAGCACATTGATATTCAATATCACTTTGTGAGGGATATTATAGAAGACAAAAGGGTGGACACTTTAAAGAATACTGCATATGCATTGACAAAATCTGTGAGCTTTGAGAAGTTCTCCTGGTGTCGAGAAACAATGGGAATTTTAGGTTCGGAAAAATGACTAAGCTCTCCTGTGGCCCCTTGTGGAAAGAAAACAAGGAGTGGGAGAATGTTGGATTTTTAGAGGGGGGCGGAGCCCCCCTTCATTGTGTCGATTGCTGACCAGGGGGGTCACTGTCCAGGGGGTTTGATGGCGCTAGTTAGAACCCCTCTACAGGGTCTGGGGTAGTGCCCCGAAAAAAAAAAATTGGACCCTATATTAAGTTAGGTGGACGTACCTATGGTTTTTCTTCCATGGTTTTGGACACGATGGTTTTCGGTCCATGGTATTGGATGCTTCGGCAAGTATAAATATGTATTGTAACATTGAAAGGAATATAATGAAAAATCAAGCTGGTAGTCCCGATTTTGGATCTAGCGGGAAAATCTCTGTGTATATGTGTTTTATGTGTTATGCTCTCGCATTGTTATTTTCTATGTTTCAGAATTTTTATGCAGGTAATTTCTGTAGAGGGTTAAAACCTACACTAATAACAAAGTGAGGTCTAGACTCATATAGAACATGTCGCTTCCACAAGTATGGTTGTCCTAATAATACATCAAAAACTTCAAAGGATCAATGTCACACAATACCACATTGATGAAGGGCTTGATGCTATAGGGAAGACGACATTGCTGGCTGACGCAAAGATCTCATCCTTGGTGAAGCCACCCAATGATGTACGACTGTGGATGTGATGTAGTCTTTAGGCCCATCCACTTCACAAATTCTACTGAAATAAGGTTATTTTGGCTCCCGCTGTGGACAATGAACTGCAGTGGAGAACCCTTCACACACATCTATGAGTGGAAGAGGCATTTTCCCTCCTCTAGATCTTTCTGCTCAATTTTCTTGATATTTGTGGTGGCCATGGTGGAACTAGGCTACGCATCAATGATATGATTCCCTTTACCTATCCCCTTATCGATTTCTGATTCAGAGTCAAAAACTATGTCTGATTCATAAGCCTTCAACTCGGCCACCAGTGACTGCTTGGCCCGACACTCAATTGTATTATGAGTGGAGCTCTTATGGAACTCACATCATTTTCCCTGTTTCCTTCTTCGTCTTTGTGGTGTTGTTCTTTGCTTGCTACTTCGGTAGGTTGTCCAGGGTAACCCCGCCTTGGCTTGATCCCTTGTTCTGTGGTTTGGTGGTGCCTTTTCCCTGCTTTGGATTCGTAGCTCCAATGTCTCGCTTCTTCTGTTTAAGCTTTTGCTCAATCTTTACGGTGTACCTATATGTTGTGCCGAGCGAGGAAATTTCCAAGAACTCCATCTCATCCAAGATGTACTTGTGTAGACGGCCACGGTACTTGAGCACCAAATTTCGCTGAATATCATTGATACCCAGCTTCGTGCGAAAGGTATGGAAGGTATTTGTGAACTTGACACATATTGGTCCCTTCCCCACCATAGCACAGTCCATTTTATGTTATTATCTTCATAGCTCTTGACAGGGTAACACTATTCCCTGATGGTGTCTCGGAAAGAATTCCAAGTGGGTGCAGTTGAAAACAACAAGCATTCACTCTCATCCTTTTGTTAATAGTAGGTTTCGCACCAATCCTTGACGTGTGGGGCAACTTCAAGAAGTGCAAACGTAATCTTTTCTTGATTGGAAAACTCATGAATTGAAAAATATCCTTCTAATAGATTTAATCATTTATCTACGACATTTGCATCTATCAGGCCTTTGAATATGGGAATATCGAAGTTAACTTTTATCTTAAAAGGAGTGGCACCTGCAGAGTGGCTGTTGGATGAAGATGCATCACCTGTGGGTAGCCGTCGAAGGATCTGGGCAATGTAATCCATCATCTCGTCCCTTTGGCACTCGAGAGCTTCTTCGAGCAACATTTTGAAAGGATTTCCTACCCCCTCATTTTTCTTTTATTCTTCCATGGGAGGTTGTTGGGTTTTGCAAGGCTAATCTTGCATTGGTTCAACCAGATTGAGCCCTAATTCCTTATACCCTGACCTCATTGGGGACATGCATAGAAGAAAAAAGAAAGAGCAAATCACTCTGATACCACTGATTCGAAATTAAACAGGAGTGCAACAAATTTCAATCATAATCATAAACACAGATATGTGGAAAAAAAAACTTCATTTCATTAATGGAAAAATATTGAACTATGCTTACAAACAGAATGGAAATAAGGTATTTTAGGCAAAGTTAGCTTATCTCTGAGGAAATATGTGGCAGCTACATGTCTCTGACCTATGTTACAATGAGGCTCAAATGCATATTTGTTATTTAGAAACAATGGGAAACCTTTAACATCCAAAAACCTAACCCTAGGCGATGGAGCACCAAAACCATGGGCCCCGTTTAGGTAAACTGGTACATTAATTTCTTGGGGTTGTAACTTTGGCATACGATCTCCGTTTAGCTATCATAATACCTCGTTTCGAAGATCTTGAAGAATAGGCCAAAAAAAATGAGTTGGTTTTGGACATTTCTGGTCCCTCTGTTTTCCCTTAAAAAAGCGGTTTAGGGCCTCAAAACTGCTCCAAAAGTTCACGACGTGAAAAACTACCAAAAATAGTTAACTGTACTACAGTTAAGGAAACTAAAAAATTGAAAGATAGAATGTTGGGGGTCCAAGTGGAATAGGAATGTGGCCACCAATATCCACCTGGATCACATGTCTACCATGGTAATCTCCAAGTAAATACCATATGTAAATACCATGGTTATCCCAATACTGCGAACACCTCTACCATGGTAATCTCCAAATCAGTACCATAGTTAAATACCATGGTTATGGCAATACCACAAACACCTATACCATGGTAATATCCAAGTTAATACCATAGCTAATATCATGGCTATGCCAATACCTCAGACACATGTACCATGGTAATCTATAAGTCAATACCAAGGGTAAATACCATGGTTTTTCCAATACCATAGACCCCTATACCATGGTAATATCAAATCCAATACCATAGGCAGATACCATGGTTATGTCAATACTAAGGACTCTTGTACCATGGTAATCTCCAAAACAATACCACAGGAAAATACCATGGTTATGTCATTACCAAGACCATCTACACCAAGGTAATATCACGTGCCAACCTACTCCACACACACATATGAATAGGACAAATACCTATATCATGGTAATACCCCTGCAACATCATCATCAAGCCAACATAAGGAAACACAAGGAAACACCTCCATGAACACCATACTACCATCAAGCTACATCATCAAAGACTCACATCAAGGGTTGACATCAATGCCAACGTAACCTACTCAATGCCAACTCAACTAGTTGCACCCATGCTACAAGCAAGGCATCCACACATTAGCTAGGCTACACAGGGTTGACATCAATATCAACATGATATATCCATTATTAACCAATTCCAACCTTAGCTATCTAGAACCATGCACACCGTAATGTCAACAGAATATGCAAAATCTCAACAATTTTATCGAGTCAATAAAACTTCTTCAAGCTCTAGAATTTGACTCGGGTGTGACTCGTTGCAAGAAAGGCCATAGTGTAAACCATTCTAAGATTGGGTGGAGAGTTGAAGTTCCAATCTCAGTTTCTAGGTTCATATTAGAAAAGATAAGTCTATACTTATGTTATTATCCTCTGAATATTATATACTTGATAATATGTTCATCAAGAATGGATTCAATTAATACTAAGGAATGATGATTCATGTGTGTGTGGATAATGATAACTTCTATGTGATTGATTAGGAAGGACAAATCCTTGAATGTGTGATAAGTTAATGATGACTCATGTTTCCTTTTCATTTAATATTGTACATTGGCCATTGTGTTCATAATATGTTTATATTGAGAGATTTGTTTCTGGAGGGCGCGCGGGAGTTTAGCTAGGGTTACAGGCTTCTACAGAGGTTGTTCTCCATGGAAGGATGCAAAGGAGGGAGCTGCACTCCCTCCTACAAGTAGGTTGTGGCCAGCAGAGGTAAAAAACCAATGGAATATGATAGAGGTCCTTCAGAAGGGAGGAATAGGAACAGTGAAGAGGACCAAGGTGGTACTAAACAAAGGGAGAATGATAGCACTAAATAAAATGAGGAAGAAGACAAGGAACAGGGAACAAAAGACAAAGCACAAAAGGGACCATGTAAACCCAAAGCTACGATCACACCCAGAGTAGTTTTAAATGATCCTGCTCTACAGGTGCACAGGGACCACATGAAAACTTATGCAATCATTTGTCAATTCATGGGCTTATGACCCACTGAAAAATCTTTACAAACATGGATTAAATACCACTAGAAACCAAAAGGAAGCATAGACATACATCTTGGGTCAAAAGGGACTCTCTACTGTGGTCTTTGCAAATTTTGAAGATAAGGACATAGTGTTTGAAGGAGGACCCTACTTTTATGCAGTAGCATGCCTTTATATGTGACCATGGATTATGAATTTCGTCCCAAAGCGTGAGACTTTTACCTCAGTCCCAGTTTGGGTTAGACTCTACTCTCTACCTCTTGATTACTAGCAAACAGAATCCTTATTTTCCAGAGGAAATAAGTTAGGGCACTTTGTCAAATCTTTTAAGGCCACTAGAAGGGGAAAATATACTTTCTTTACAAGAATATGTGTGGAGATGGATCTCTCTGGATTTCTACCGGATGAGGTCATCTTGGAAGTGTTTGTTGAAGAATGAGTGCAAATAGTGGATTATGAACATATTCCATTCAGATGTCACAAATGCCATGAGCACAGGTACCTTTTTAGAGACCGCCCTCTCAGTAAAATAGAAAACAAGAGTAAATATAGCACCATGAAATATACTGAAAGCTTTCACAAAGTGGTACATAAGGAAAAGGAGGCAAAAGGGGGTTAAGGCTACATCAAACAGAAGGGAAATAGGCCAGTCAAAATAGGTGCCAAGTACTAGAAGGAGAAGAAGAGACAACAAAATCAAATCAGGCAAAGGGAGGAAGTCCAGTGGAGGAGGAGGACAAAGAAGATGGTAAACAAACACAAGATATTAGTAAATAGAAAGAAACTATGATGAGTGATACAGAACTAGAAATGGACCAGGAAATGACCTAGAGTGAGATGGAGATGGAGGACCACGAACTACAGGAGATTCTTAATAAAGAGAACTTAGATCTAGAAGGATTTTTGAAAAAAAGAATTAGGGAGGGGGTAGACTCGTTACCTCCAGAGGAGTTCAATAGAGTTCAACAGTTGTTTATATGCAAAACTTAGACCAAAGGGGTGGAGAAGAAAAGAAACAATGAAAGGCATGGCAGCGAAGGGGTGAAAACTATGAAAACCACACTAGGATTAGCACCCAGAAACCCAAGAAAGAAAAGAGGCAGGAAAAAGTAGAACGAGCTATTGATGGAATGTGGAAAGCTAATGATAGATTTAGGTAATATGAAAGACCTAACCACTACTCCTTTACAAATATTTAATAACGAAGTTCACTTCATGGAACATTAGGGGTCTAGGCAGTAAAAGAAAGCAAATATTACTTCATAATAGAATGAAACAAGAAGCACCAAATGTGATCTTCACCCAGGAAACTAAATGTTCCATTCAAAAATTAAAAGAAATTCATATCAAATGGCTCAATTGATTTGAGTTTCTAGAAGTCAAAGCAGACAATACAGCAGGAGGCATACTCACTATTTGGAGCCCCCAACAAATTAGCATTATAGATGTTGAGGCATCTAGGGATTTTATCAGTGGTCATTCAGCATGTGGGAGATAAGGAAACCTACCTGGTCACGAATGTGAATGGCCCCCAAAGAATGTATGTTAAACTCAAGTTTCTAGATTCCCTAGAGGATCTCAAGGATAGACATGCAGAAATACCATGGATCATGGGGGGTGATTTCAACATGATCAAATTACTTTCAAAGAAAAAAGGGGAACCAAAATTCTAAGTAAAGACTCTTTGGCATTTTAAACTTTTATAGATAATATGAAGTTAGTGGACATTGTAACGAGTAATGGTATCTTTACTTGGAACAATAAAAGAGGAGGAGAGTCTCAGGTGGCCACAAAATTAGACAGATCCATAATCTCAGAGTACCTTATGCTCAATGACAAGGAAATGGTAGCAAGAGTTCTGCCCTTTGGAGGCTCAAATCACTGGCTGGTTCAACTAGAGGTTCAGGGAATTGGTACCCCCAGGAATAGACCTTTTAGATTTGAGAATATTTGGCTCTCCCACCCAGATTTCATCAGCAACATTGCCAACTGGTGTTCAGAAGATTTGAATATTTAGGGCACAAGAATGTTCCTTCTTCAAAAAAGAATAGAACATATCAAGCTCGGGCTCAAAGATTGGAACAAGAACGAATATGGCTATATTTTTGAAGCAAAAACATTTGTGGAAGGTAAAATGCAGGAACTCAACCAAGCCCTTATCACGGATGGCTTTGATAAGGTCAAAAGTGATCAATTCACCAAATATCATCAAGACTGGGAGAATTTATGTTCAATTTGTATTTCTTTGTAAATTAGTATGATATGTTAAATGTGAAAAGTGTTGATCCATAAGAACCAACACCTCCAAACAAGAGGAAATATTTTGGAGACAAAAATCTAGATTTCAATGCCTAAAAGAAGGAGAATGCAACACTAGATTTTTCCATAGATCCACTGTGGCAAATAGAGCTCATAACAGGATTTCTTCGATCAAGGACAAGGGAGGTAATCTTCTCAATTCTCATGAAGAAATAGAAGTTGTGCTAGTTGAGCACTTATGAGGTATAACAAAGGAAACCTCTTCAGATAGAGAACACTCCATTAGGGATTTAACAAGAAATATACCCAGGCTAGTGTCTAGAGAGGACAATTTCAGCCTTAATAGGCTAGTGACTGAAGAGGAGGTTAGTGAGGTCCTCAAAGAAAGGCAGAATGGTAAGGCACCAGGCCTAGATAGATTTAGTGTAGATTTCTTTAAAACTTTCTAGAATATAGTCAAACAGGATATTCTAAATGTAGGAGAATATTCCAGGATGAATAGAACTTTTTTGAAGGCACTAAATACCTCCTTTATCTCCCAAATCCCTAAACATGATTTGGCTCAAACTCCAGACAGGCTTAGACCCATAGCTTTGTGTAATGTGGTTTATAAGATAATATCCAAGGTTGTGGCCAATAGACTCAAACCTCTTCTTCCTACCCTAGTTTCTGGGGAACAATCTGGATATGTGGAAGGTAGACAAATTCTCAATAACATCATTCAAGCACATGAAGTGGTGTACTCTCTGACTAGAAATAGGAAGGCAGGAATGATCATGCAATTAGACATAGCCAAAGCTTATGATAAGATGAATTGGACCTATATCAAGAAAGTTCTTATTGATTTTGGGTTTGACCACAACTGGGTTAGATGGGTCATGGCCCTGGTTACTTCTTCTAGTTTTTCAATCTTGGATAATGGTTCTCCCTCAAAGACTTTTATTCCTTCAAGAGACCTCAGGCAAGGAGACCCACTCTCTCCCTTTCTCTTCATTCTCATGATGGAAGGACTGGGTCGGTCTATCAAGAATGCAAAAGGAGCTGGTAAGATCAAAGGTCTCCAACTTTCTGATAATGGATAGGCCTTGACTCATCAACAATTTGTTGATGATACCATGCTGCAGGGAATCCCCACGGTCAAAGAAGCTCTTGCATATAAGAAAATCCTGAATGACTTTGCCATGGCTTCAGGTATGGAATTTATTCTCTCCAAATCTAATATATTTTTCTTTAATACTAATATTGTTATTCAGAGGAATATCTCTAGAATTCTGGGCTTTCAAAGAGAGATCCTCCCATCAAAATATTTGGGAGTTCCTCTAACTGTTAAACCTTTACACAAGAGCATGTAGGAGCTGGTGATTAATAAGCTGCAAGATAAAATCAGGAAATGGACTATTAGATCTTTAAACTTGGCTGGTAGGTTGGTGCTTACAAAGGCTATCCTTCAATCAATCCTAGTCTTCATGCTATTAGCTCTCCCAGCACCAAAAGGAGTCCTGCAACAATTCAAAACCATACAAAGAGACTTTCTTTGGGGTAAGGAGGAAGAAAGTAAGAAATGGGCCTTGGTAGCCTGGGAAAAAATCTGCAAACCTAAAAACCATGGGGGTCTTGGATTGGATGATCCTGAGATTCTAAGCAAGTTTTTTGGGGAAAAATTATGTTGCCGCTGGGTAAAAGACCCAGAGGCTCAATGGACTATTACTTGGAAAGAAAAATATGCCAGCTCATGGAAAAATAATGAACACATAAGGATGTCTGGAAATATAAAGGCCTCTCACATTCGGAATAAGGCATGGGAGAACAGGGGCCTAGTTCAAGAAAATAGCTTCTGGGAAATTAGAGAGGGAGACTTAGTTTTATTCTAGGAAGATAAATGGAAACAAGAACCTATACTGTTAAAAGAGGACTTGGGGGAACTCAAAGAAGAGACAGACACTAAAGGGTTATCTAAGGTAAAAGATTTTTGGGACCAAACTAACAGCATAGGAAAATGGAGAACCTGGAGGAACTTTGATTTTAGGGATGGTAGCCCCCTGAAAGCTAAAGTAGAGACACTAAGGAAAATGTTAGAACAAAGGAAGATTTTAGTGTCAAGGAGCATGACCAAATGAGATGGGGCAACAATAATGAGGGTACCTTTAATCTCAAGGAGGAAAAACTCATACTCCTCGAACTGGATTCCCATGTTCCGGATCGGATTTGGAAAAACCTATGGAGCCATCAAGGCTGGATGAAAATTAAACTCTTCTGTGGCTGGTTCAGCATAGGGAAATTTTGACTTAGGTTAACATTCGGATGAGGGGTGTGCTAGGGCCTTCCAGATGCCAGGTCTATGAAGCCCAAGAGTAAACAATGGAGCACCTTCTCAACAACTACATTTTTACCTCTAGGTTGTGGGATTCTTTTGCCACCATTTTCCAACAGACTGATAGGGACAAAGGGAGTATTATCAACACCCTAAACAACTAGAGAAGAAAGTTTTCAGATTATGAAATTCTTAGCTTAGCATGGGCTCTTATTCCAAGCTTCATCATATGAAATGTCTGGAAAGAAAGGAACAATAGAATCTTCAAGAATGAAAAGAATCCATCCCAACACCTTTATGAGCAGATCTTAAAACGACTTAAGGAGACGATGGGCACTATAGTGCAAAATCTCCGTAAGAACCCACCTTCAGCAGTAGAATTGAGGATTCTTAGTCAGTTGGGTTTCAGGGACTTATTCCTCAGGGCTTAGATAGGAAGCTAATAACAATGGAATCTGAGCAAGATTTCTGGCATCCTCAACCTAAGGGTTTTTTGAAATACAACATTGGTGGGGCTTCAAAAGGAAACCCGACACTACTGGATATGGAGGGGTGTTAAGGAATGAGAACGGAAGTATTCTGTTCATCTTCTATTGCCATTTAGGAAGAGCCACCAATAGTATGGCAAAATTAATGGCTATGGAGCAATGTTTAGATTTCCTGGAATAGGATAGCCACCAAAGTGTGATTGTTGAATCTGATTCAGAGTTAATCATTAACTCAGTCAGGAGAATCAGCTGGGATACGAAGCCATAAAAATCCTCAAGAAACTGGAGGTTGATAAAGGTCTTTCAAAGGATTCAGTGACACCTCCAGTGCCTCATAAAATTAAGTTTTAAACATGTGCGAATAACGGCCAATAAATTAGCGGATCTTCTGGCTAATCAAGGAGTTATCTGCATAGAAAATAGGGTTGCGATGAGTTGGCAAGATTTTCCTTAGAACAAATTAAAGGCAAATTGTTACGACCAGGCAGATGAAGACATGATGGTGTTTCGGAATAGAGCCATGGAGGTAGGGTCCAGATGACTCAGTTACCTATGACTAGGGGTTTTTTCACTGTTAGGTCTTTAGTGGGTTGTAGACCATTATCGACCTTCGCAACCTGGGTAAGTACATTCATAGAGGCTCCAGGCCGTAGCAGCCCGGGAGACTCTGTTTTTTGGATGATCAGCAGGATGGAAGGAGTTACTTCCTTCATTGGTTCAGGTAGAGTAGATGCAGCGAGAGGCCAGAATCCGGGAACTCTCGGTGGCCTGAAAAACCTTGGATTTTCCTTCTTTGTTCATAATACCACGTCTGGGGCAATTTTTTGATGATCGTAGGCCTTGCAAGTGGGAAGTGGTTTTTCCAAATTGGGAGCAATTCCATTCAGTGAGCTACACGTGGTAGTGGGGTGGGATGGAATACCACCCTCATCGTGCACTATTGTTTGGTGATGTAGACCTCTGCAATATGATCCTTAGCCATAGGATTAAGCAAGGCAGATCTAAGGTTAGGATCGATCGAGCTTGTTGGTGGGTCCATGCGGGTAAGTGTCGTGTTGATGTACTGTGAAATCGGCCACAGCCGTTGGATCACGCAAGGTGGCTCAACAGTTGAGATGAAAGATGCAAGTTAGGAAGACGACGGGGGGCGTTAATGCATTTTATTCTTGACGGGATCCCAAATGTTCTTGGTAGCAATCATTGTTGTTATATGTTCTTCAAGTTCGCGGGTTTGTTAGTTATTCGAACATGAAATCCTTATACATTGGCACATTTGTTCCTTTTCAGATCCGATTCTTTATTCTCGTTAGCCGGATTCAGCATTGCTTTTCTTTTGAGTGTTTTGAGGTTTTGTTTGTAGGGGTTGGGGCTTTTGCCTTTCGCCCATGAACAAATGGTGATTGGTTTTTCCCTTGGTCCACCGCTCCTCGTGGAATGTTGTATTTTATGTATTTTAATTACTAATTAATGAAATAGAAGTTCTGACTCTTACTTCAACAAATAAAAGATAATATGTTTATATTGATATTAAGGGATGTAAGTTCTTTTATGAAATGGCGTTGTTGGTTCATTGAACATTGTTTCAGGAATGGGTTGATTCCTATATCTAATCTAAGCATAATTTTTAGTACAATGGCTAAAATCATTTTTATATGATCTTGTTTCCTGAGTTAGAATATTGTCTATGGTATGGCTAGACCTATGTTATGTGTAATATTTTGGCTATAGATCCATATATATTCAATTGAAAAACTCAGGGGTGATCGATCTCCTTAGTGTGTGTGTGTGTGTGTGTGTGTGTGTGTGTGTGTGTGTGTGTGTGTGTGTGTGTAGGGGGTAAGATAACACCATGAAAATATTGGGAGGGATATCCTTGGGCTATGGATGTGTATACACAACTAAAATAATACAAGTTATGGAGGGTCTTGTCACTCATATGCTACATATGCACAGAAATGTGTTATTATCTCATAGGGGTTGAGCCATATAAGCTCAAGTTCGATAACATTCCTCCTTATAGTCAATATGTGTGTGTGTGTGGATAATGTCGAGTTCAGCCAAGGTCTTGGTCAATATTAGAAGAGATAGCAAGGTGCATATATGTATATGTGCATAGGCATAGATATATGTCTATCTATGTATTCATAAGTAGCTAAGAAATTCAATGAGTTTTCATAAGCTTAGAATGGATAACATGATGAGATTGCATGTAAATTGACATATGATTTTGCACTAGAGGCCTTGGGCAAAGGTCAATAATTTCATACTTATATTTCACGAGAGCTAGAAGTCCTTGAAATTCTAGAGGAGTGGTGTTAAAGCATTATCAAATTGTGTGATTGGGCATTTTGACCAAACGCGCATGCAAAGGAGATTAGCTTTGTGCCCCAATACCAACTTATAAATAGTTAAATCCACAATATAAAAAAAGGTTAGTTAGGGAGAGAAAACCACATAGAGATAGATAGAATAAGCATAACGTGAAGATCTTAGACTGTAAATGGGTGAATTAGGCTTATGAGTCATCACAATGCAATGTAATGAAAATGTTTTTGAAGTAAAAAATAGATATATTTGGGTTCATAATCACTTATTTTGAATTATGATGTAAGTTGTATGGTTTATGTATTATGTTGTGTTATACTAATGTACAACGTGAATTTGCGGTATACTTAAAATTTTGTTTTATGCTGAGAATGGTCGTGATAGCACAAGTTCCATATATCCTTCACCACTACATAACTCTCAAATTTTTTGGATTCCCTCATAATATGCCTTGGGAGAGACTTCACCTACTTGTGGTAAAAGCCAAAAGGGCCAACACATTAGGGATTTTTTAGTTTTTTTCACTTTTTAACGATTTTATGCCCTCCACGCACCAACAAATCGCTCTAGTATGGTGACCTAGATCTGTAGTCTAAAGGGATGTTGAGGCTAACTAAAGAAGAGATACAATAGTGGATAACGATGAATGAATGTGAATTAGTAGCACAACAAACCAATAGAAAATCAATGCTCAAAAGTGGTTTCAAAGGTATGTCTTTAGATTCCTTCACACGGTTTTCCTTGTGGAATCTCCTATGATCGGGTTGAATGGTTTTGAATATCATTAGATAAAATTGGAAATTGGTGTACTATGTACCATAAATTGGAGCCCTATACTAGTTCAAAAGGTGTATTCAATAAGAAATAACATCTCGAGTGTAGTTGACTGATGGATGAACAATATGTTGGAGGGATACATTATTGAATTCATGATAAACACTACTCAGTCATACAGTGAAGCTAAGAGAAATTGTTTCAGAGGTCGATGTGGAAGATTAGTGAAATTGTGATTCATTTAGATAAAGATGTTTTTGTGTGACAAAGGAGTCATGGCGTTTGAATTTGATTACATCAACATCTAAATCTCATTATGCATGATGGGGCGACAAGTAATTTATTTCGAGTATAAATTTTGATTGGTTGACTTATTTTATGTTGGACACCTAATGTTCTAAGGGTTAGTGTGCAAGCTGAACATTCAAAGGGAGTCCAAGAGACCACTTGTAATATGAAATAAATGGTGACTCCAGTGTATTATAAATATGTATCATTATGAATAATAATGTATTCAATGCTTCTCTTTCATATTCGGTCTTCGTGATTTTTATGATTAACATTGTATAAGTGCTGCAGGAGAATTTTGGCCATGCTCTAATTTGAGCCACTTGTTTTGCAGACTCTCTAAATGTCAGTTATGCCTTCCTACATGTCAGAATTTCCATTGTTTCCTATTTGCATACTTCTTATTGTACACTATTCCATTGACCTACACAACTGAATTTATTTGAAGCTAAATAAAAGTTTCTTATCTGCCAAAGGTATTCTTTTCTTAGTTGTAACTCCTTTTCTTTTCTTCTCCTATTGTTGTAGCTCTACCAATTCCTACAGAATCATTCCTCCTTATTCTATCTCATAACACCACATGTTAGTTTTGTCTATCAAATCTGCACCTAAGTGCTCTGTGATTCCTCCTCACTAGTCTTTCCCGTCACATCACTTCTAAACTGGTCATACCTACCCTACCAGTCCCTTACATGATTCTCTATTCATATTTTACATTCTCTAAATTATTTTATGGCCTTACATTTTATGAGCTGAGCGTATAATTGCATGGATTTCAGAAACATAGTTTGCGTTGCATAAGGTCCCATAGTGACATTGAGATTTGTAATAAAAGATGCGGGGTTAATATCTTCACGCCCATGCATTTGAGTTCTAATGGCATTCTCTGTGAGGCCTAATCCAGTCAAGAGAAGACATCAAAACAATCACTGGAATTTCTCATTTCATAATTCCATTCACATAACTCACTGACAAAAGCTGGTCAAACGAGATTACAATCTGATTCAGGGCATTGTTTGTTCCAGCATAGCTTGACTCCTGCCGTCACTGCATGATTGGTTCACTGTCATTTCTTCATCTTCGCTATGAAGTTTGAGCAATGACTTGTTTGGGAAGAATTGCAAAAATTTTCTCATGGAATTGTTCAATCCCATATGGAGACAAACATTGATTTTTATTGAAAGAAGAATTGACACAAAAATAAAATAAATTAAATATGTGGTGCATATGCTGAGCAAGACGACTACAATGTTTGTTTTTGTATTTATTTCATATCATTTTCATGACTACAAATACACTTTCAAACTAAGGCTAATGTAAGCCCTCCAAATATTCCATCAGGTCAACACTTTACCCAAGTCGACAAGAGGATTTGGAAGTAATTGAAGTGCCTCAGTTTTATTTCACAAGCTGCTTAATTTTTTGGGTACTTTAGCATATGAAGAATAAAGTATGAATAATCTATTATACAAGTTGGACATTCACTGTTGAATTCTATGAGTTATGTGGAACTTCATGTTTAGTTCATTCTCTGTGGTTATATTATTCTCTATGCATTAGTTCATATACAACATGGAATGGAGGGTTGAAGACAACGTTGAATGAAATCTTGAATAGTGGTAATGCAACATCGGAATGGTGTGTTGAAAGAATTGTATTGCACATATGTTGCGTTAAAATCAGGTATGTTGTGTTGAAAGTCTAAAACGTATTGCATGTTTGCTGCGTTGAAATCTGTTATGTTGTCTTGAAAGTCTAAAATATATTGCATGTATGGTGCATTGAAATCTAGTATGTCCAATCTAGTATGTCCTTTTTCTTTGTGCATTGAAAGGTGAACTATGTTCTTTTAAGAATGAATAATGCATGGTGAATGCATTCATCGCTGTAATTTATTCATTTTTGGAAGAAATATGTATGAGATTCGCATTATTTTTTCAATGAAAATGACCAGATTCAATGAAATATTAGAGTTCCTTAAAATTATGATATTGTCTACTACTCATGATACATTAAAAGTCAACAACATTGTTCTCATCGACATTCAGATCTGTCTCCAAGATGCACAAGAAAAAATAGTTTTTTTGTACCTTGAATTTAAACTTCAACAAGAAGAATTAAAACAGAAGAGTTGTCATTCTGAACCTATTTTTGTACAAAACATTGAGATAGACTCCCATCAGCAGAAAGTTAATAATGTTAATGTTCATTCAGATTCAGTGCCCAATGAAGGAACAAAGTTGCATACAGTTCCCAAGGCCCTCATCAGACCTTGAGAAGAGCTTGTCCATAACATGCACACAACCGGTCTTGGATATGATAAGGATGTGTCCTCTCATATTCCATATTACTCAAAGCCCATCTAGTTTTAGAGTGTGAGATTTCTTCATGACAATTCACATTCAATTGTTCCAGATCCTGCTTCTCTTCCACAACAACCATAACAGAATGTTAAATGCTAACATTATGACCGAGTTGGCCATATTAAATATCAATATTTTGATATTAATCCATGTGAGAATAGTCATAAAACGACTCATTCTTCAAACAAATGCTTCAAAAATAACCCTCCTAAAAAAAGAAATATTTATCTTGGATGGATCACTTCTTGGTAATGGGCTTCAACAACCAAGAAGAATTTTCAGTCATATTTCTCAACTTGTTCTAGATTATTGAATAATATTGCAGCTGAGTTTTCTCCATATTCTCACATTGTATCTAATAGTGGTGGATGTGATGGTCATATACAAGCTTCAAAGCTACATCAAGAAAGATTGAGCCACAAAGTTGAATATCATATTCAGAGTTGTATCCAAAGAGAGAGATGCCCCTAAGAGTGCTTATAGTTGGTGGTTAGCCTTAAACAATCTATGTTGGGTAAGACCTCATTTTTTCAGGATGAGATTCTCCCTCTTCAAAGAATTGGTGACACTTCCTCTAGCAGAAGACTTCAACTTCTTGCTAGTTTTGGAAGTGTTTCATGAATTACATTAAGCATTCCAGATTTGGTGGTAATGCTTAAACCACCGTAGGTTGTAGACCTCTCTTTTCCAAGTTGAAGGTCTCCCTCTCCAAGGAATTAGGGACACTTCCTCTAGCATAAGACTTCAACTTCTTTCCAAACTTGGAAGAGTTACAGGAATTGCACTAAGCTTTCCTGTGTTGTTGACAATCCTTAAACCACCCCCTTATACCAACGTTTCAAGGATCACATTCAGCCTAGTGTTGCCATCCATTTTTTCACATTTTTTATTACAAATTTCTTCTTGGACTCGTACATACCCCTTCAGATTAAGGGGAGAAATGTTGGACACCTAATCCTATAAGGGTTGGTGTGGAAGCTGAACATTCAAAGGGAGTCCAAGGGACCACTTGGAATATGAAACCAAGGGTCGCTCCAATGTATTATAAATATGTATCGTTCTAAATAATAATGTATTCAATGTCTATCCTTCATATTTGGTCTTTGCCATGGTTATGTTTAACATTTCAAAATCAGAAAATAACTTGGACTAAAGTAGATGAAAATGTATGTAGTAAAAAAATAAAAAATATAACATTTGAATATGTTAGGACCCTCATAGAAGTGTGTGGCGACCTACCTCATCATTTTAGTGCTTCACTGTGTTTCTTGAGATGAAAAAAAATACAAAATGGGCAAACAGATATGGAAAAATAATAATGTCTGAGATTAGTTTGTTAACTATAATCAAACAAGTTTGTTTTAAAAAATTCCATTCTTTACATAAAAGGATGGAGGCATAAGGTGAGTATAGACATGATGTTTTAAAAATGAAATGGCAATACCAACATTAGGAAAACACCATTTAAAAAAAAAAATAGATTAAATTTTACATAGATAAAAATTATATATTGGGGAAGAGAATTTCATTGTCTACTTTCCATCCATTGACATGATGTTCTAAAATGATGTATAAGTACCTCTAATATGTTCTTTTAATTATCGAATTTCTATTTTTTCATATTTCCAATGAATTTAACGTGTCATTATTGGGTAGCACTTTCATGGACAAACCCCCTAGTCAATGTTATCATTAAAAGATCTTGCAATTATGACTAAAAATTATATCAACAGTGGAGTATGAAGGTTTTTTATTCATTAATAATAGAAAAGGACCTAGTCTATTTTTCTAAGAGGGGAAACTTCAAGCTCATGAGAAGGGGTCATGGTCATAGGATGACTAGAATATTCTAAAGTTTGGTGATATGTGTTTAACATAACAACTTTTTAATAGGATTTAAGAGTGTGAAAGTGTTGTCTTACAATTTCGAAAAATGATTCCCATGTGGTGATGTAGCTAGAACTTGAGTTGGCCATGTTATACTTGTCAAGTGTTATGTAGATGTTCGGATCATCCGAGTGATATTTTTACCAACTTATGCCACAACTCCTAAATCATTTTGATCAAGGGGAAAAAATAATTAAGTTCATTCAAGTCTAATCATGTTTTAGAATATGGAATTAGAATATGGTTCGAGAATTCTATTAATTTTCCTTACATTTCCCCAAGAGTTTTCTAGTTTAGAATTGAGCTAAAAAGAACTATAGATCATGAAGACAATATTCCCTAGGAATTTACAATAAAGAAATGGGTTGACTATTGTACACTAGATGATAATATTTGAATAGGAGTATATGTGTGATTGGATTGTGACCTACAAAAAAGCCAAATATTGTATGCTAGTGTACAATAAATCAATGTCCCAGGTTTAAATGAGAGAAAAGGATTAAATAATAGGCTCTTCAAGAAAATGTTGAATCTTACTATCATTTCTCGTAATAAAGTGCTATAATGTTGAAAATATACTAAGAAAATAAAAGATTTTATTCTTTTTAATCACATGTGAATTCTGTAATGGCTCTTATATAGATTTACATTGAATCCAAATAAAGTTCTTGATTGACAATTTGATTATAAGGAATCAAAATTTCTAGGCACCCAACCACCTATCTCCATTCAAATATTTAATGTACAATTATTTAGTAAATAAGAACTCAACAATCATCTTAAATTGTCTTGATCTCACTTCATGATAATTTGAATCTTTTACTAAGTATAGAAGGATGGGAAGTCGTTGAATACATGAATTTTCTTGAATAAAAGAGATTATTTTATTCTTGAAATCTGGAATATAAATATATTTTTCTTTAGGAGAAGAAAAAAAATTTCCTTTCAGATCTCCGTAGTTATGAAATTGATGGTTAGGAGGATGTCAAACAAGACCACTATTTTTGTTCTCAACAAAAATAAGCCTTTTTTCTATTTAAGTTATAAAAAAAAAATACTAAATTAAATGATTTTGTTTATAACTTTTTTTCCTTCTATTTTACATAAAATTAGATTTGAATTTATTAATATAAACCACATTAATATACTAAATATTAATATTATCTATTTACTAAATACATTATATATTAAAAAAAATATTCTAAAATGTAAAATAACATTATATATTAAAAATATATATATTCTAAAATGTAAACTAATTGGTTCACATGCGATTTAGTCTCAAATTTGTCTTAGTAAAATTCCATGGCTAGATGTTAAGTGTGAGACTATTTTTCACACGAATTGATGTTTAGTATTTAAAAAATTATGTTTTGAATTAATTCATTAACATACCAAAATATATTATGTGACATAAAAAAACATATTTGAAATCTAAAATATTAGAGATTTTTTAATATTTGAATTTAAAGAATTGATATATGTTTTTGTATACTTAGCAATCAAATCGCGAGGTGGAGGTGGGTCCCTTGTTCCACAAACAAGGTGTCTCATACACAAATTTGGTGTCTCACTTGAGCAAGACCTTAAATTGGATAATAATAATATAATAATATAGAATATCAAATATGAAATGGTTTATCTAAATGTTAAAGTTAAATGAAAATAAATCTATTTTTTTAATTGAAAACTTGATTATACAAATCTAATTTTTTCATATATATATTTTACTATTATGATAATAAAAATGTTTCTCTTAATAATATTTCTAAATGTTCTAAATATAAAAGTATAAGTTTCTTATAAAAGTAATGGAGCTTGTACTTTTTATTAATAATAATAATAATAATATTAATAATATACCATTAACCACTTTCATTTTTATTATTAATTTTTAAATATATATTTTTTGTTAAGCTTTGGAGGACCATTCCATTTTCTATTAAACATAAGCAAGTCTACGTCACACGGATTGATTAAGTGGCATCAACTTGGCCCGAAGGGGACCCAAGTCTGTTAGCCACCTATTCACATTGTAAGCCATCCAAAAACAATAAAGTCTTAATCTCTCTAGCCAACCTAGATATGTCTCTGTTTCGTGTCCATACACTATATCGCTATCTAAGCTGATATTTGCAACACAAAAATTAAAATCTATCCACATTAAACAAAAATATGCATGGGTAAGAGTCTATTCCTTTTGTTCCTCTAAGGCAGATTCAACATGTGTCAGATCCTTGGACGATGCCTCTGACATGTCATTCAGCTCTAGTATACAAGGGTTGTGGTGGTCAATTCTATCCAACCTAATATCCTGTTTATGCAACTGGGAGAGGATTTTATGCAAATCCTAATTATAGCTCAACATTCCATGGAGTGTCACTGCCATTCTCGTGGAAATCTGTTCCATTGCCTTGCCTAATAAACTCATCATTAACGAGTAAAGGTACAAATTTTCCTTAAACTGTGTGATTTGTCCTCGAGTGTAACCTGTATCAAGGCTAAGTTCCTCCAATTGTCTATTTCTTCCTCTATCTCGCTGCCTTGTTTGATTTCCTCCTCCCACTCTTCTAACAATTTTCATATTTCTACATATGTCCCCTCACAGTAAGCCTCCGTCACTTCAGTGATAAGGTGTTCTATTCACTTCTTGCCCCTTTCGGCAATGACCTATAAGAAGATCAGAGTCTCACTCAAAGCGGTTATGGGAGGTTGCAGAAACAGGTTTCTACAGCCATAGGGATATCCGCACTATGGCATCCATGTGTTTACTTATGTTTTAAACTTATCTATAACTTTGCATACATAAAAGACTTCACGTTGATGCTTTACTTCACAGATTTGTACTTATTGCATAAACATATAAAAAAATAGTATAACATATATTCTTTCGCACAATTTAGTAAAAAGCACGCATAATAGTACGTATAAACAAAGTTAATGAACACATATACAAAATATTTTGTCAAACTTCTTCTTCTTTATTAACATAGAACTTCAATACATACAACTTCTTTGACCTGCGCACCCAGCTACAGGTGGTCTGTGCACTCAGCTGCAAACTCTTCCAGGTCTCCGCACACTCAGCTACAAAGCCTTCCCTTAAGGCTGAAAGTACAAACTAAAGATAGAAGGTATAGCTAATTCATCAACATCAGATCTAACTTCTACTACCCTCGAAAAAGTATTACATCTCTTTATATAGAATCCATTACAACAAAACTATGGTCCACATACTATGGATCTCACAAAACAATGAACTAACACCCTATAAATGTTACAAAATAATGGGCTTTGACCCACCCCAAAGCCCCCGGACATTGCAAGATGAATAGAACTTTGTACTCTCCGCTCCTCAAAATGCAGAGTCTTTCACTGAAATTGAACCAAGTTGGGTTGCAACCAAGACTAAACCAATGACCCAACTTCGAATGAGTGAAAATGATTGAATAATAAGCTCGTCGAGGAAATGTTGAATCTTACTATCATTGCTCATAATAAAATCCTACAATATGGAGAAAATACTAAACAAATAAGAAAAGAGAAAAAATTGATTATCGAGTGTGAATTTAACAATTACCCTTTTATATATTTCCATTAAATCTATATAGTTCATGATTAACAATTTCAATAGAAGCCATCAACAATTCTAGATACCAACCACCTATATCTATCCAAATGTTTAATGTACAATTATTTAATACAAAACAACTCAACAACCCTATTTATGTCCCTTAAAAAGTATAATTGTCCTATGGAGTATAATACTCAATAGTTGTTCAGCGATGTTACATATCATTTTAAATTGTCATGTTTTCACTTCATGATAATTTGAATCTTTTATTAACTATATAAAGTGGGAAGTTGTTGGAAACTTAAATTTATTTTATTAACTATATAAAGGTGGGAAGTTGTTGGAAACTTAATTTTATTTTCTCAAAAAATGTTTGAAGACTTTGTATTTTACACCAATTTGTGTGAATAAAACATATTTTTATTTCATTCTTGAAATATTGAATTTATATATTTTTTTCTTTGTGAGAAGGATAATAATTTCAAATATCCAACATTATGAAATTGATGATAAGAAGATATCAATTGACCACTATTTTTAGTGTCAACCAAGATCAACTTTTCTCTCTTCAAGATTAAGAAAACGATATTAAATTAAATGATTTTGTTTATATTTTTTTATTTTTCATAAATTTTGGAGATGAATTTACTAATATAAATCCATTAATATATTAAATAATAATATGATCAGTATGCTAAATGCATTATATATATTTTAAAAAATAATTTATAAAATGTATCTGTGATTTACTCTTGTGTTTCTCATAGAGTAAAATTTCATAGCTATATGTTATCGGTGGGTTTATTTTTACAC
>APFE031384412.1:39543-76509 GCA_000404065.3 Pinus taeda | reverse complement strand
AAGGCTAAAGGTTAACTATGGGTCTATTTTTACACACTAATTGATATTTTGTATTTTCAAAATTACATATTGAATATAGACCTAGATATTTTATGAGTTAGGAAAATATATTTGAAATTTTAAATATATGAAATCATTAAAAAAATAAATTATATTATATAAATCCTAGTTATTTTCATATATATATTTTTAATATTTAATAATAAAATTATTATTTACTTAATATATATCTAAATGTTTTATTAAATATAAACCCGATAAAACTGCTTATAAAAGCACTTCCAATCCCTTAAACAAAATTAATACCATACAACTTAGTCTTATTTATTATTAATTTAAATGCTAATTTTCTTTTAAATTTTCCTAATAAAATTTAAAAATTATATATTATTTTTATTATAAATCTTATTTTTATTTTCATTTTATATTGTTGAAAAACAACTCATTTTAAATTGCTTTTAATCTATTTAATCTAATATTAATTTATACTTTTATTTTATTATAAATCTATTTATTTCTTTCAATTTTTATGGTTAAAACAACTCGCACTAGAATAGAAAATAAAACATTTGAATATGTTAGGACCCTCATAGAAGTGCCTGGCGATATGCCTCATTATTTTAGTGTTTCAATGTTTCATAACGTGAAGAAAAATATAAAATGGACACAAAGATATGGAAAAATAATAATATTTGTTTGTTAAGTATATTCATACGAGTTTGTTTCAAAGAATTCCATTATTTACGTAAAATGATGGAGGCACAAGAGTATAGACATTACGTTTTGGAAAGTAAATGGCACTATCAATTTCGGAAAACATTAATTTTTTTAAAATTTCATTGTCTACTATACTTTCCATGTTTGGCATGATGTTTTAAATGATGAATAATTATTTCTAATATGTTTTTTTTAATTATCCGATTTCTATTTTTTCTTATTTCCAATGTAATTAATGTGTCATAATTAAGTAACACATAAACTTTCTAATAAATGTTATCATTAAAAAATCTTGCAGTTATGACTAAAAATTATATTAAATGGGGAGTAGGAAGTCTTTTGACTTATTAATAATAAGAAAGGATCTAGTATAGTTTTTAAGTTGAAAAATTTCAAGCCCATGAAAAGGGATTTAAGAGTGTAAAAATGTTGTTTTATGGTTTCAAAAAATGAGTCCCATGTGGTGATGCTCTAGAACTTGAGTGGACCATGTTATGCTTGCCAAGTAGGCCATGTTATGCTTGCCAAGTGTTATGTAGATGTTTGGATCATTCGAGTGATATTTTCACCAACTTATGCTAGAACTCCTAAATCATTTTGAGTAAAGGCATAAAACACTCAAGTTCATTTAAGTCTAATCATGTCTTAGAATATACAATTAGAATATGGTTCCAAGATTCCATTAATTTTCCTTACATTTACCCAAGATTTTTCTAGTTTGAAATAGAGCTAAAAGAACCATAAATCATGCAGAAAATATCATCCGAGAATTTACAGCAAAGAAATGGGTTGTCTATTGTACACTAGAAGAGAAGGTTTGAAAATGTGTATATGTGCAATTGGATTTTGTCCTACCAAAGAACCCAACATTATATGCATGTGTGGTGTACACTAAACCAATGACCCAGGTTCAAATGAAAGAAAATGGGTGAATAATAGACTCTTCAAAAAAGGTGAATCTTGTAATTGAGGCTTCTCTGATGTCATAATTTATAAGGAAAGCTTCAGCGTAACTCAAGGAAAGAGCATTTGTTACGCGTTTCGAACCAACAGTGTGTTTATCGTCCTAACGATGAACACACTAGTGGTTCGAAACGTGTCGACAAATGTCTTTTTCATGTGATTTACGCTGAAGCTCTTCTTATAAAGGTGAATCTTACTATCATTTCTCATAATAAAATTTTATAATGTAGAGAATATACTAAACAAATAAGATTAGGAAAAATTGTTTACCAAGTGTGAATTTTGTAATAGATTTTTTATAAATTTACATTAAATCCAAATAAAGTTCCAATTTCAATATAACCCATCAACATCTCTAAGTACCCAACCACCTATATACATTCAAATATTTAATGTACAATTATATACAGAATAACTCAACAATCATCTTAAATTGTCATGCTCCCACTTCATGATAATTTGAATATTTTACGAAGTATAGAAGGATGGGAGGTGGTTGAATACACCAATTTGCATGAATAATATAATGTTTTATTCTTGAAAGCTTGAATATAAATATCATTTTTTTATAAGAAAAAGACATTTTCTTTCAAATCTCTATCATTATGAAATTGATGATTATGAGGATGTCAAACAAGACCACGTTTCTCACTCTCAACCAAGATCAACTTTTGTCTATAACTTTCTTTTTATTCTCCATAAAATTATAAATAAATTTGTGAATATAAACCAATATTAATATAATAAATATTAATTTCAGTGATTTACTAAATACATTATATATTAAAAGAATGAAAATCTAAAATGTTAACTAATGGGTTCACTCGGATATAGCCTCAAATTTGTCTTAGTAAAATTTCATGGCTAGATGTTAAGTGTGAGCTTATTTTTCCACACTAATTGATGTTTAGTATTTTTAAATTTATGTAGAATAAATTCATGAAATAGTTTATACTTAGAAGATTATTTGAAATTTTATATTGAAATTTTACTATTTTTAAATTTAAGAAATTAATATAATTTCAATATAGTAATGATTATGTAAATGTTAAATTAATGAAAAATAAATCTAATTTTTTAATAGGAAACTTATTATACAATTTATTTATTTCCTATATATTTTTTTTTAATAATAATAAAAATTTTCTAATATTTTTAATAATATCTCTCTAATGTTTAAACAAAATGTATAACTTTATTAAGTTAAATGCATTCTTACTTTTAATATATAATAATATTACCATAACCAGTTTTTTTAATATAAAAATTTCTCCTAATAATATAATATATAAATGTATAACTTTCTTATAGTATAATGCGATCCTTACTTTAATAATAATAATTAATTATACCATTATCACTTTTATTTATTATTAATTTTTAATAAAACTTTTTAGAAAATATTATACTCTATACTTTTTCCTTTTTATATGGCTACGATGTAATGTTTACGCGTCTATAGCTCTAGAAATTGTTGCTACAGTCTATTCGTTTGGCCTTTTAGTTGCCCACGATGTCTCGCGTGTATAGATAACGTTGACCAACTCTGGGAAATGCTGCTAGAGTTTGTCTTAAATACAAAATGACGGATTAAAGATAAACGAAAATGTTTGCGAAAACTTCTGGACTCTCTTAAATAGTGAATCGCGGAATAAGATGATAAACGTCTTAATTACGAAACCGCAGTTTCTGTATGTCCAGCAACATACTTTTATCATATCATCAGGAGAAGTCAATTCAACACTGGAGATGAATCAAACGGTGTCCCGGCATTCACACAGTTAAGACACAAGGATCGAACCATACGAGGACGACGCGGTTTAAGGTTAAGTCCCTTTTGCCATAGGTTCAATATTATCATTAATTTTGTCATCCATTTTTATTCCATATGTATAAATATTTATTTTCCCTATTTTTAAAATATTTTTTTTAACCTAAATAATATTAAAAAGTTTACAAAGTTCAGCTTTATATACAAGTGAGTTGTTTTTTTCCAATATGATTATGGGTAATCATCTGATATAAAATAAAATTATATTTTAATTAGTTTTAGGATATTTTTTAATTTAAATAATATGAATGTAATATCAATTAATTGTTTTCATTTTTATTGTTGATGGGTTTCTATTAATATTTAGAAAATAGGTATATTAAATTGAATATATTTATCATTTTAAGTATATTGTTTTTATTATTTAAATTTAGAATTTAAGTTTAAAACTATAACCATAATTCATTGATTATTTAAGTTTAAAACTATAACCATAATTCATTGATTATAAGTTTTTTTTGTTAGTAATATAAAAGTTAGATATGCCAAAGCATCTTAGCTTGAATTTAGGTTGAATGTGGAAGTGTTTTACTCTTTATTATTTATTTTTATACATGTATATATGTTTGATTCATATATCATAATAATAAGTTTAAAATAAAATTATTTGTTTTTGTGTGTCAAAGTCGCCCAGCGATCACACCAACCCTATGTTGACTTGATGTTTTAACATTTATCTTTCTAGCATAGGGCAGAACCACCCTTTGTGAGGTTTGATCCTCTGCAGCCTTGCTGACTAGGTTCGTCCTCAAAAGGTTGTGCTAACCCTAAGTTGATTGGATTTTTTAACATCTATCCTTCCTTAGCATAGGGCACAACGCCACTTGTGAGGATTCATCCTCGGCTGCCTAGGCCCATCCTCCAAAGATTGTGCTAGTGAGACTTGACAAATTTAAAATGAAATTATAACTGAGAATTAGATTTTATGTTTTTCTTTTTTTTTAATTATAATAATGTGAAATGTGTCATAATGTATGTGTTTTGATGTCAATCTTGATTTTCCACCTATATAAGGTTATTGCTCATTAATTTTGAATAAATACATTACTTTAAATTTATTAATTTAAATCCATACGCAATTTGAGAGTATTAAATATAAAAAAATATATAAACAAAAGACAACAAAATTTCATTTATTTTAATAAATTTTTAAAAGTAATAATAATACAATAAAAAATACATACAAGTAGCACAATGTGAAGGAGAAAAAAACCACTGAGACATAAGTGTCGGAAGGCAGCGAACCCCAAGAGGTGAACGAGACCCACGAGGAAGCTCAAGAAGAAGCGAAAGCACGAGACAAAAGTCAGAGGTCGGAGCGCAGAAATACAATGGGACCCTGCAAGCTCAAGTCTAATATTAAACCATGGATGGTCCTAAATGATCCGGCTCTACAGAAGCACAAAGATCACATGGAAACCTATGTAATCATATGCAAGTTCATGGGCATCTGGACCATGGAGAAAGCACTATACACTTGGATAAGAAACACCTGGAAACCAAAAGGAGAAATAACTATACATCTGGGATCCAAGGGTTTCTTTACCATGGTTTTCAAGAACCTAGAGGATAAAGATAGAATATTTGAAGGAGGACCTTACTTCCTTGCTTCCGCAGGTCTCTACATGAGACCTTGGACGATAAACTTTATACCAGAGCGAGAAACATTCACATCGGTTCAGGTATGGATTAGACTATATTCCTTACCTTTAGATTACTGGCTGTTGGAATCCTTAAAAGCTATAGGTAATAAACTAGGACATTTTATAAAGATATCAGAGGCAACTTTGCGAGGTAAATAAACATCCTTCGCTCACATATACGTAGAAATGGACTTATCAGTAGCACTCCCGGATGAGGTCATCCTGGAATTTATGATGAGGAATGGGTTCAGGCAGTTGACTATGAACACATCTTGTTTAGATGCCGCAAATGTCATGAACATGGGCATCTCTTCATGGAATGCCCACTCAACAAAAGAGAGAATAATCTGAAAGGAAACATTGGTAAAGACCTTGAAGGTTACACCAAAGTGGTTGGCAAGGGGGGAGGAGGAGGAAAAAAGCACCAAAAGGAACCCAGTGAGAACAACCTACCAAGTCACAACAGTTTTGAGATTCTAGAAGAGAATGGGGAAGAAAATGAGAAGAGTAAAGATATGGGGAACACCTCAACAGAAAGGGAAAGAGAGGATAACATGGACATCATACAAGAAGACAAAGAAAGCAAGGAGGACCCACTAAATAATACAAGACTTGGAGAAGACCAGGATATGACCCCAAGCGAAGGAGGAATGGAGGACCAAGACCTATAGGAGATCCTTGAGAGAGAGAACCTGGAACTAGAGCAGTTTCTAGAGTAGGGAACACACAAAGGGATTGACTATCTGCCACAAGAGAAGTTTGACAGAGTGCAACAACTCTACCTCAGAAGATCCCAAACAAACGCTGCAGGAATCAAATGGAATTATGAGAGCCAGGAGAATAAAGGGGTCAAATAGATGGAGTTTACGCTAGGATGCTCCACCAAAAATCCATGCAAGAAAAGTGGAAGAAGAAGATAGAATTATCTCCTATCAGAATGTGGAAAACTCTTGATTAATTTAGGTAAGATGAAAGATCTTACCAGTTAGTCTTTTACAAACACTTTATTATGAAGCTCACAACTTAGAAAATTAGGGGGCTAGGCAAAAAAGGAGAGCAAAGAAGTCACAGTAACAGAATAAAAGAAGAAAAACCAGACATGGTTTTCATACGGGAAACCAAAGATCAAGGATCAAGGACCTTCACTGCAAATGGCTCAATAACTATGGGTACCTAGAGGTCAAAGCTAACAAGACAGTGGGGGGAATTCTTACCCTTTGGATTCCTCAAAAATTTGAGATTACATATGCAAAAGAATCCAGAATTCACCTCTCTATTGTAATACAACCTCTAGGAGACAAAGATTGTTAGTTGACCACAAATGTCTATGGTCCTCAGCTGCTTGAAGATAAACTAAAACTCCTCACCTCACTATAGGAACTAAGAGAAAGACACCCAATCATCCCTGGATTTTGGGGGGGACTTTGATATGATCATATCACTTTCAGAAAAAAGGGGGAAGCAGAATGTTTGGACGAGACTCACTCACATTCCAGAACTTCTTAGACTACATGAGACTGGTGAGCATGGAGACAATAAATGGCATCTTCACTTGGAATAATAGGAGAGGGGGAACCACCCAAGTTGCATCGAAATTAGATCATTTCATAGTTTCAGAGGACCTCCTTCTCTCGGGTCACTCCATGACTGCCTGGATTCCTCCTTTTGGTGGTTCGGATCACTGGCCTATATAGTTGGAAGCTTCTTTTATTGGAACCCCAAGAAATAGACCTTTTGGGCTTGAAAATGCTTGGCTCACTCATCCAAACTTCTCCAATAATATTAGAAAGTGGTGGGTGGAAGACATGCCCACTCAAGGCACAAAAATGTTCATCCTACATCAACGACTCAAACATATCAAACAAAGGCTCAAAGAATGGAACAAAAATGAGTTTGGAAACATTTTTGATGCCAAAATAGAAGTGGAAAGTAAATTACAAGAAACTAATCAAATTCTCATCAAGGATGGGTTCACAGAGGAAAGGAAGATATTGGCATACTCTCTATAGCAAGAATGGGACAAAAGATGTCAGCAGGAGGAGATCTTCTGGAAACAGAAATCTATAGTGAAGTGGATTAAAGATGGGGAGAGAAATACGAGACTCTTCCATAAATCTACTATGAAACACAAGGCTCATAATAGAATTAGAAAAATCCTGGATCCACAAGGGAATGAGTTGAAGACTCATAAGGAAATGGAGTCAGTGATGGTTCAACACTTCAAAAGCATAGCATTGGAAACCTTGGCAGACATATCTCAATCGATTAAGAACTTCACTAAGAATATTCCCAAGTTAGTGACCAGGGAAGACAGCTATAATCTCAATAAGCTAGTTACGGAGGAAGAGGTAATCAAAGTGATCAAAGAGATGCATAACAGGAAAGCTCAAGGCCCGAATGGTTTTAATGTAGATTTCTTCAAAACATGCTGGGAGATAGTCAAACGCGACATTCTTGATGTGGTAGAGGACTCGAGAAAATCAAGAAAAGTTCTCAGAGTGATTAATGAATCTTTCGTAGGTTTAATCCCTAAACAGGAAAAGGCCATGAAACTTGAGAAATTTAGACCAATAGCTCTTTGCAATGTGGTGTACAAAATCATTTATAAAGTTATTGCTAACATACTCAAAACTCTACTCCCATCACTATTTTTAGAGGAGTAGAATGGATATGTGGAAGGTAGACAAATCCTCAACAACATCATCCAAGTGCATGAAGTGGTTCATTCCCTCAAGACCAATAGGCAAGTAAGAATGATAATACAGCTGGACATAGCAAAGGCTTATGATAAACTTAGCTGGCAATGTATAAAGGAAATCCTTAATGCTTATGGCTTTGATTTCAACTAGATAAAGTGGGTTATGGCACTAATCATCGCAGCAAGTTGCTCTATCCTTCTCAACGGCTCACCGTCCAACACTTTTAAGCCTTCAAAAGGCCTTATACAAGGTCATCCTCTCTCTCCATTCCTCTTCATTCTCATGATGGAAGGATTAGGCAGAATGATCAAATCCGCCAAGAAGGAAGGAAGAATCAAGGGGCTAAAACTGACTCAGAATGGGGATGCATTCACACATCAACAATTTGTGTATGACACTATGCTGCAAGGCACACCCACTGTCAAGGAAGCCAAAGCCTTCAACAAAATCCTGAATGACTTTTCTCATGCTGCAGGAACATAGGTAAGCCTTACAAAATCCAATGTTTTCTTTTTCAATACGGACATTTCAATCGAGAGACATCTCACTAGAATTCTTGGTTTTCAATGAGAGAATCTTCCCTCTAAATATCTGGGTATGCCTCTCACTGAAAAACCACTGAGTAAGGAAGTATGGGAGGAAGTTACAAATAAGCTAAAGGTCAAAGTCAACAACTGAACTAATAGATAATTAAATTTAGCAGGAAGACTAGTTCTTACAAAGGTGGCCCTACAAACCATTCCAATATACATGTTCTCAGCCCTTCCAGTCCCTAAAGGAGTTTTATAGCAGATCAGGAACATACAAAGAAACTTCCTTTGGGGTAAAGGGGAAGAGAAAAAGAAATGGGCCTTGGTAGCGTGGGACAAACTTTGCAAACCAAAAACCCATGGTAGTTTAGGTCTCCATGACCCAGACACCCTAAGCAAGGTCTTGGGGGAAAAACTTTGGTGGAGATGGCTAAAGTAGTCCAACAATCCACAGACCAAGTTATGGAAACAAAAGTATACAACAAATTGGCAGGAAAAGGACCATATTCATATGTTGGGGCGCATCAGGGGTTCTCATATTTGGAACAAGGCATGCGAGAATAGAACTTTAGTTCAGAATCACAGCTTCTGGGAGATCAGAAATGGGAATATGGCCTAGTTTTGGGAGGAAAACTGGTAGAAGGATCAAAATCTATGCAGAGATAGTCTAGACATCATAAAAAATGACACCCTTAATAAAGGTCTTAAAAGGGTAAGTGCCTTTTGGGACCAGTCAAGAGGGGAAGGAGAAATGGAGATTTTGGAGGGCACCAAATTACAGTGTAAAGACCCCTTTGAGAACCCAAGCTAAAATTCTTGAAGAGATCTTGGAAAAGAGACATACTTTAACATCAACTTCGGATGATATTCTCAGATGGGGCAGAAATAACAAAGGAAATTTCAACCTCAAAGAAGCCAAAAGAATAATCACGGGATTTGACTATTAAAATCCTAACCAGACTTGGAAAAACATTTGGAGCAATCCTCACTCGATGAAAATCAAAATGTTCATATGGCTAGTTCAACATAAAAAGATTATGACCTCGGAAAATCTTAGAAAAAGAGGTTTTGTAGGGCCTCCTAGGTTCCATTTATGTGGTCTATAGGAGGAGACCGTGGATCACCTTCTCGGCATGTGTGAGTTCACCTCCTTGATGTGGAACTCGGTAGCCTCTATCTTCAGCCAAACAGACAGAAAGGAAAATGATATTACGAAAACTTTAAAGAATTGGAGGAAAGATTTCTTAGAAAATGAAACAGTCAATGTAGCTTGGACATTGATCTGAGGCTTCTTGATCTGGGATGTGTGGAAAGAATGCAACAACGGGATCTTCAAAAATAAATCAATCTCAACTCACGGAATTGTGGCTTAGATTCTAAATCAGCTCAGAGAAACAGTTATAGCATTTATGAAGCAACCTCCTGGGAAGCCCCCTGTTCAAGGAGACATCCTCATCCTTGAACAGTTGGGTCTTTAGTCTCATGGTACTATAGATACCAATAAGAAATCAAGGCAAAGAATAGATAACAAAGCCTTCTGGCAACCTCCCCCTCATGGCTTCCTGAAGCTAAACATTGGTGGAGCTTCAAAAGGGAACCCAGGGGATGCAGGTTATGGAGGTGCCATAAGAGATGAAGAGGACAATATCTTTCACAGTAATTTGGTGAGGGCCACCAAAAATATGGTAGAACTCATGGCCATTGAGCAAGGCTTAGAAATCCTGAAACACTACAATATACATAATACAATTATAGAGGCACACTCATAATTAATGATTAATTCGGTTAAAAGAATAAGCATTGGCTCAACACCAGATAAATTTTCAAGGCACTAGAGACTTTCACAGGTGTTTCATAGAGTCCAATCTCACCTCAAAACACTTAGAACTCTGAGCTTTGTTCATGTGCACAGAGAAGCCAACAGAGTGGTGGACAAGCTAGCCAATGAAGGAGTGACCTACACAAGAGAAAGAAAGTTCCTCGCATGGGAGTCTATTCAACCTGGATAGCTTTGCGAGGACTATAGCACTCTTGCACGTGAAGATAGGGAGCATTACCAAAACTCCAAAGGAGAATCAACTAGCAAAAATCTAAGATGACAAAATTTAAGGGCACAAATTACAGACATGATAAGTTTCGGGCCTTGCATAGGAATGGAGGATATAAGAATGGTAGGCACAGAAGGAAGCACGTAAAACCAGAAAGTGGCTCCAGAGCTTCTACTCAGAACAGGGTGCTTTTGCAGATGTTACCAGAGTTTTCGGAAGCCCGATGGTGCTGGAAGTGGTTTCACCGGAAAGTCTCCAATGCCACAAAAGGAGTTATATGTGGCTCTCGGCAGCATGAGAATACCACCTTCATCGGACGAGTATCTCTCGTGCATCTCTTCAACTCGATATCCTTTTTAGCTGTCAGATCGGGTGGTAGCAGATCTAGAGCTTAGAATGGTCATGCTTGTTGGCGGTGCGACCGTGGCAGTTTTACTATAGTTCCCTAGGTTATCGAGCATCCCCGTTATCATAAGCAATTTTTCAAAATTGCCTTCGATGCCATTGTTCATGCAACACATGGCTCTAGACAAATAAGGAATATCGCCTTCATTGAGTGAGTAATTATCGTGCATTTGGTCTGGCTGATATCCATCACGATCATCAGATCTGGTGGCACTAGATCAAGGGCTGAGGTTGATCAGGCTGGTTGGTGGAGGGACCGTGATGGTTTTGCCACAATTTTCCGCATTATCATGCATCAGCTCAAATACGAGCGGATTTTTGGTTAAGACGTTGACCAAGTGACATATGGTTCCATGTATAATGTGAATACCGCCCACTTCGGGCTGGTAATCCTAGTGCATATAGGTCGGCCAATATCCTTCAATTCCACTGCTTTCCATAGATGGCAATCGACGTCAAATTTGCAGTACTTGTTTTATCCATATTTCTAAGTGAGACACTCCTAAGATTTGTGGATTGTAATGTGAGTGTGCATGTGGCATATGCCATCATGTATATTATGTACCCTCTTTGTTGATTTAGTTGAATAGAAGGTTCGATTCTTCCTTGCGCAAAAAAAAACAAAAAGAGAAGTTGATGATATGAGGATATCAATTGACCACTATTTTTAGTGTCAACCAAGATCAACTTTTGTCTCTTCAAGATTAAGAAAATGATATTAAATTAAATAATTTTGTTTATCACCATTTTTTTTATTTTTCATAATGTTTGGAGATGAATTTATTAATATAAACCCATTAATATACTAAATAATAATATCATCAATATGCTAAATGCATTATATATTTTAAAAAGTAATTTATAAAATGTTCGTGGGGTTTACTCTCCTTTCTCCTAGAATAAAATTTCATAGCTATATGTTATCAGTGGGTTTATTTTTACACCTTTCAAGGCTAAATATCAAATGTGGGTCTATTTTTACACACTAATTGATATTTCGTATTTTCAAAATTACATATTAAATATTGACCTAGATATTTTATGAGTTAGGAAAATATATTTAAAATTTTAAATATGAAAGATTTTATGATGTTTGAATTTAGAGAAATTATATAAAATTTTAAATATACAATCATTTAAAAAAAACTTAATTATATAAATCTAGTTATATTTCACATATATATTTTATTATTATAATAAAAAAATTATTTTATTAATAATATTTCTAAATGTTATAAATATAAACCGGATAAACGGCTTATATGAGTAATTTAATCCTTACTTTACATCAAACAAAATTATATACCATTAACGACTTAGTCTTATTATTATTAATTTTTAAATGTTAATTTCTTTTTAATTTAATATTTAATTTATACTATTAATTTTTTTATTATAAATCTTTATTTTTATTCTTAAATTTTTAATGTTGAAAACAACTCGCACTAGAATAAATGAAAATGTACGTGGTAAAAAAAATAGAAAATAAAACATTTGAATATGCTAGGACCCTCATAGAAATGCCTGGCGATCTGCCTCATTATTTTAGTGCTTCACTGTGTTTCTTAACGTGAAGAAAAATATAAAATGGACACAAAGATATGGAAAAATAATAATATTCGTTTGTTAAGTATACTCATACGAGTTTGTTTCAGAAAAAATTCCATTATTTACGTAAAATGAAGGAGGCACAAGAGTATAGACATTATGTTTTAGAAAGTAAATGGCATTACCAATTTCAGGAAAACAATTTTTTTTTTTTAATTACTCTAATTTTTCTATAACTCTCATTGTCTACTTTACTTTCCATGTTTGGCATGATGTTTTAAAATGATGGATAACTATTTATAATATGTTTTTTAATTAGCTCATTTTTATTTTTTCTTATTTCTATGGTAATTAATATGTTATAATTAGGTAGTACTTTGTGGTACAAATTCTCTAATAAATGTTATCATTAAAAGATCTTGCAATTATGACTAAAAATTATATCAAATGGGGAATAGGAAGACTTTTGACTTTTAATAATAACAAAGGATTTAGTGTAGTTTTTGAGAGGGAAACCTTCAAGCCCATGAAAAGGGATTTAAGAGTGTAAAAGTGTTGTCTTATGGTTTCAAAAAATGAGTCCCATGTGGTGATGCTCCTGGAACTTGAGTGGGCCTTTTATGCTAGCCAAGTATTATGTAGATGTTTGGATCATTTGAGTGATATTTTCACCAACTTATGCTAGAACTCCTAAATCATTTTGAGAAAAAGGATAAAATAATTAAGTTCATTTAAGTCTAATCATGTCTTCGAATATACAATTAGAATATGGTTCAAAGATTCTATTAATTTTCCTTGCATTTACTCAAGTGTTTTCTAGTTTGAAATTGAGCTAAAAGAACCATAAATCATGAAGAAAATATTCCCTGGAATTCACAGCAAAGAAATGGGTTGTCTATTGTACACTAGAAGAGAAGATTTGAATGTGTATATGTGCAATTGTATTGTGACCTACAAAAGAACCCAACATTGTATGCATGTTTGGTGTAAACTGAACCAATGACCCAGGTTTAAATGAGAGAAAAGGGGTGAATAATAGGCTTTCAAAAAATGTGAATCTTACTATCATTTCTCATAATAAACTGTTATAATGTGGAGAATATACTAAACAAATAAGATTAAAAAAAATTTATGTGCTGCACGGGTACCCGCACCCGGGGGTGGGGTTCTCGAACCCGTCCCGGGTTCCCGCACCCAAGTACCGGATTCGGGTACAGGTTCTTCCCAGACGAACCCAGAAGAACCGGGTTCTTCAAAAAAAAAAATGGGTTCTTTTACTTTAACGGGTTCTTGGGTTCTTGGGTTCTTCAGGTGCTTGGGCTATTGGGTTCTTTGGGTTCTTCGGGTTCTTCGAGTTGGGTTCTTCATAAAAAAACTATATTAAAAATATAATTAATAATATATAGTTGGATTGAGGTTAAGAACAAAGTGCATACATTTGTTGTAGGAGATAGATCACACCCACAAACAGAGGAGATCTATGCAGAATTGCAGTGACTGACAGGGTTGATGAAGGAAGTAGGGGATGTACCTGATGTGCACTTTATACTGCATGATAAGAAACAAGAGCAGGTGGTAGTGATCATCACATGATGTGCAATAGGAGTGGTGGGAATCTGCATTGTTTTACAAGAGGAAGAAGCTTATATTTTGTTTATGCTTTTCAGCAAGTTGTAAAGACCACTGAAGTCTCATCAAAAGCACAAGAAGTGCATATGTCGTAATTGCCACTATTCTGCCAAGTTCATAAATGAGGTCACCATGCAGGAAACCGTCTTGATTTATTTAATCCACTTCATTATTTCCTCAACTATGTTTTCTTGGGATTTATATTGAGGCTTAAGTAAAATAAGTTAGCTGGAAGTGCTATATTATTCTGTTGGTGTCTCTACAAATGGAGTGGAGGTTTGAGGACTGTTTACTGTTTTCATGTATCATGCCAAAGGCTATATCTCCCTAGGGCATTTCTCAAGGACAAGAGACCATAAAAGAACTTTGAAGTAGCATGGGTATTTTCAAAAATTTTAGGTTGAAGTTACATTAAGATATTCAAGTGAACAAAAGATGTGAGTGGATTGTTGACCTCCTTGGATATATGATTGCAGAGAGCTTGTCTAGGCAGAATAGGGATCGGGCTTCAGTTAGAGACCTTTGTTTTTCCTTGGAGCTTCAGGTAATGACTTATAAATAGCAGTAAAGGCATTTTCAGAGACACTCTTGTTCTATTTTTGCTCATGATGAAAAGTGTTGAAATTCAAATCTCACATAAATACATATAAGATGTAGATGTATGCACACAAATCGATGCATACACATAGACAAACATTAATGGACATAGAGAGATGCACACAAGAATTATAGTTTATAGCTGTAATGTATTATTCCATAGGTTGGCTTGACAAAAGACGCTTGCCAGCAAGCTGCATAATTGACTTTGTACTGATTTCATGTGTTTCATTTTTGGATGAAAATATGGTGCAGCTCTAAATTGAATAAGTTAATTCCATCAAGCAACAGATGTTATGCTTGTCTGTATAAAACAATAGTTAATATCTTCACTCTTTTTTATGGTAGCTAATACTGGGGACTTGTGTTTGAGGGTCAAACAGGTAACATAACAATTGAGAAAGCTTTGAAATTCTGTTGGATTTGGAAAATAAAATGAAAGATAAGCATAGGAAGATAAATTGGAAGCATGGAAAAGGATGGACATTATAGCAGTGTGATCAGACAAACAATGATGCCTGCAATGTTAATATGGCAATATAGAGTTAGGGAACAAGTTTGAACTGCAAAACTGTATTTGATAGGATCCTTGCGTGTTATGCGGTTTTGTGGAACTCAATGACAGCATGATATGCTGACCACAAGTGTTGCATGGATTCTTTCCAATTTGTGGCAGAATGCTTTCATTTGGCATAAATCCAAACCAGGTGATCTTCACTATTGTTCTGAAGGCATGTGCCAGACTACCAGCAGATGAAAATGGTAAGCAGGTCCATTTATGCATTATCAGAATGGGTTTGGAAAAAATATACAAATTCAAATTTCATATATATTATTAATTGTATTTTTTCAACTTTAATATATTTCATATATATTATTAATTATATATATATGAAATATTAATTAATAATATGCATGTTTAAATGATTATCATTAAAGTTTTCTTGTTTAAAATTTAAAGTTGAAAAAATATACAAATTCAAATTTCATATATATTATTAATTATAAATTATAAATTATAAAATTTATAAATATTAATTATTAAATTTAATATTATTATATTACCCGACGAACCCACGCACCTTGTTTCCAAAAATGTCGTCCCCGTCCCTGCACCCACGTTTCCTAGCAACATAGAAATTTTTTTATTGAGTGTGAATTTTGTAATAGCACTTTTATAAATTTACATTAAATCCAAATAAAGTTCTTAAACAATTTCAATATAACCAATCAACATTTCTATGTACCCAACCACCTATATACATTCAAATAATTAATGTACAATTATATACAAAAATCATCTTAAATTGTCATTCTCCCACTTCATGATAATTTCAATATTTTACTAAGTATAGAAGGATGGGAGGTGGTTGAATACACCAATTTGCTTGAATAAAAAATATTGTTTTATTCTTGAAAGCTTGAATATAAATATCATTTTTTTTTATAAGAAAAAGACATTTTCTTTCAAATCTCCATCATTATGAAATTGATGACTATGAAGATGTCAAACAAGACTAGGATTGTTAGTCTCAACCAAGATGAACATTTTTCTATTTAAGTTTAAGAAAAAGACACTGAATTAGATAATTTTGTTTATAACTTTCTTTTTATTCTCCATAAAATTAGAAATAAATTTGTGAATATAAACCAACATTAATATAATAAATATTAATATCATTAATTTACTAAATACATTATATATTAAGAAATAAAAATCTAAAATGTAAACTAATGGGTTCAAGTGGGATATAGTCTCAAATTTGTCTTCGTAAAATTTCATGGCTAGATGTTAAGTGTGAGCTTATTTTTCCACACGAATTGATGTTTAGTATTTAAAAAATTATGTATTAAATAAATTCATTGAAATAGTTTACGACTTAGAAAAATTATTTGAAATTTTAAATAATGAAGATTTTACTATATTTAAATTTAAAGAAATATATAGAATTTCAAATATTAATTATTATGTAAATGTAAGTTAAATGAAAATAAATCTAATTTTTTAATAGAAAACTTGATTATGCAATTTTATTTATTCTCCTAATAATATTTTTAATAATATCTCTCTAAATGTTTTATATTATTAATAATATCTCTCCAAATGTTGTAAATATAAATGTGTAACTTTCTTATAGTATAATGCAATCCTTACTTTAACTAATAATAATAATAAATATCCATTACCACTTTTATTTTAATAAAAGTTTCTCTTATAATATTTTTATTATATCTCTTTAAATGTTCTATAACTTATTATATGTAATCTCTCCTTAAAATTATAATAAATAAAATAATAATATGCACATAACACTTTATTTTTTATAATTTTTAAATGAAATTTTTTAAGAAGAATATAAAAACATCTCTATTTTTTCCTTTCTACATGGCCACCATGTAATGTTTACGCGTCTATAGATAATATTCACCAACTCTGGAAAATGTTGCTAGAGTCTATTCGTTTGGCCTTTTAGGTGCCCACGATGTCTCGTGTGCAGGGGTCAAATTTGACGCCCGTATGCCCATATTTCGCATTTTTATCCGTAAAATACGTTTTAATCTAAAACCTCCACGTCATGCTCAACTTGCCATTCATTTTCAAAAACTTCATATTGACGGGCATGTTAAAAAATTAAAAGTAAAAAAAAAAATTATAAATTTTTTTTATATATATTTAATATGGTGTGAATAGTGTAACGTTATAAATTTATAATCGCCACAAGCTTCAAAGTCCAGAGTCCGGCCAGGGCAAGTTGCAGTCGTACTCACTCCATTGGATTCACAAAAATAGGGGTGATTTTAGGGGCGAATGTTCGCCCTTTGGCGAAATTAAGGGGTTTTAAATTTTTAGTGGGCGAATATTTTGTATCGCAGTTCATTTTTACAAATCACCTCAAATAGCCCACCTTATTTTAAGGGAGAGGGTCAAAAAGGTAAATTTAGCCCTTGAAATTAGGAGTTACAACCTTCCATTCGCCTATTTTCAAGAATAGGTTTTATTTAAGTGAATCCTATGGGCCAAAGGCCCAAATACCATATTTATAAAAGAGGTATGGTAAATTAATAAAATATAAATAAATGAGAGGTATGGTAGATAAATAAAGCATAATTAATAAAAATATAAATAAATGAGAGGTATGGTAAATAAATAAAGCATTTTTTATATTTATTCCATAAGTCACCTTATATACATGCAAGGTTGTAAACAAATAAAAATATAGGTAAAGTGGAGGTATGGTAAATAAATAAAACGTCTTTTTATACTTACTCAAAAGGTATGGTAAATAAATAAAAATATAAATAAATGAGATGCATGGTAAATAAATAAAACCTCTTTTTATATTTAGTCCATAACACTCATTCTATTTATGAAGGCTCAAGAAAGAGGTTTTATTTAAGTGAATCCTATGGGCCAAATACCATATTTGTGAAAGAGATATGGTAAATTAATACAAATATAAATAAGCGAGAGGTATGGTAAACAAATAATTTTTTTTTTTTATATTTACTCCACAAGTCACCTTGGATTTATGAATGGTATGATAAATTAATAAAAATATAAATAAACGAGAGGTATGGTAACAAATAATTTTTTTTTTTTTTTTTTATATTAATAACATGCAAAAAAACATTATTAACCCCTAATATTAGTATTAATAAAAATAAAAATGGCACATGGTATTGACCCATGGTATTCACCAAAATGGCACATGGTATTGACCCATGGTATTCACTTGGAATGTAGCCTATTTAAATGGGGAAATTAAACCAAAATAGATCCATCTTTACTCTGGATCTACTAACCCGCGAGAGATTGCGTTGCCAGGTTTTTGAAATCCCTCCCTCTCTGCACAAATAAAAACTACACTGTTATAGCTGGTAATTTCTTGTAATTTCTTGAGTAGTGGGTTATGTAAAAAATTGAGCTTTGTTTTGTATTTGTTGTAAAAAATTGGACTAGACTTTTATATGTTTGAAATTTTAGTAGAGCTTAATGATTGAATCCATTTGTCTTTAGTGGGATATTAAACCAGCTGAATTCTGGGTAGTGGGTTATGTAAAAAATTGAGCTTTGTTTTGTATTTGCTGTAAAAAAATGGACTGGAATTTCAACAACAGTTTGTGCAGTAAATAGCATTAGACTATTGGGTTTTGTCTGAAATGAGGTTGAACACAACTTCTTGTCTACAAAGTTGGTTGTTGGGCGAGCCACCAAAAGGGTCGTTGTATCCAACCGAGAAATCATGCACGTTATGTTTTTTGTTTGAAAATTATTTCACAACTATTGTTGTTTTATTGTACAATTTGAAATTAGATAAAACTTGTACAAATAAATTTTAAAAGTCATATGATGGGCAGTGTAAAAATAAAAATGTCATAAAAAAATTCCTTGACAGGTAGGGTCACCCGTCAAATTTAACCCCTGCTCGCGTGTATAGATAACGTTGACCAACTCTGGGAAATGTTACTAGAGTTTGTCTTATATACAAAATGACGGATTTAAGATAAACGAAAATGTTTGCGAAAACTTCTGGACTCTGTTAAATAGTGAATCGTGAAATAAGATGAACCGAGATTAGTGAATAAAAGTATGTCCACGGTTAGATACCTTTCTTCACAATCCTACACATCCTCATTACCTCAACGGATTAAGATCATAAACGTCTCAATGGAGGGGTAATTAATAATATCTCTTTAAATGTCCTAAATATAAATGTATAAGAAAGATGTATAACTTTCTTATAGTATAATGCAATCTTTACTTTAATTAATAATAATAATAATAATATACCACTAACCACTTTTATTTTTATTATTAATTTTTAAATTAAAACTTTTTTAAGAAAAATATAAAAATATCTCTATTTTTTCCTTCTATATGGCTATGATGTAATGTTTACGCGTCTATAGCTCTGGAAAATGTTGCTAGAGTTTATTCGTTTGGCCTTTTAGTTGCCCACGATGTCTCGCGTGTATAAATAATGTTGACCAACTCTAGGAAATGCTGCTAGAGTTTGTCTTAAATACAAAATGACGGATTAAAGATAAACCAAAATGTTTGCGAAAACTTCTGGACTCTGTTAAATAGTGAATCACGGAATAAGATGAACCGAGATTAGTGAATAAAAGTATGTCCAGGGTTAGATACCTTTCTTCACAATCGTACACATCCTCATTACCTCATTACCTCGACGGATTAAGATCATAAACGTCTCAATTATGAACCTGCAGATTATGTATGTCCAGCAACATATTTTTATCATCTCATCCGCTGAAGTCAATTCAACACTGGAGATTAATCAAACGGTCTCCCGGCATTCACATAGTTAAGAAACAAGGATTAAACCATCCGAGGACGACATTGTTTAAGGTTAGGTCCCTTATGCCATAGCGACATTCTTTCAAACAATGATCTATGTTCTCTCCCTTGTGCTCTACGGACGAAGAATCTTTGAGGGTCAACAATACAATTACAATGGTGTCTGTTCTCTCCCATGTGCTCTACGGATGAGGAATATATCGTCAATATTAAAATTAATTTGAATTCAACACAATATTCAGGTTGATTGATTGTTTAACATATTCAGGTCTGTCTTAAAAACCTGGTTCTGCCTCACCTCCGCCCCTCTCCTTCATATATTTATAGCCGGTACCTTCATCCGAATATTTTTAGCCAAGGGAGATCATGCTTCACCTCAATTCACCACCACGATTGATAATGATTACTGTGATTGACAAGGGATTAAAAGGAAATATTATGGTTGACCTTGGCATACCATTGTTCATGATGGTTGAATATTGTTACATAGTTGCAATAATGTTACATTAATATTGACAATTTTTTATGATACATTAATGTTAAGCTAATGTTACAAAAATATTTACATTAATGGCTCAAATGGGTTGATGTTGTTGAAGTGCATTGAAAATTGTTGTTTAGGGTAGACTGCTGTTAACCTAAGTTGATCATGATTGATAATGATTACCATGGGTTAGCTTAGTTGAGCAAGATTGAAAATGATTACCATGGTTGATAAGCTTTACCAGGGATAAAACGTGTTGACTATGCATGAAAATGACTCACTGTCAATCATAAATATAAAAATGTATTTATGTTCCATTAATCTAACAATCTAATAATAATTTTGTCATTTCTTACATTCGTATATTAATGTTGACCATGGTTGATGTTACATTAATGTTATGAAATGGCTTAATTAATGATTGAAGAGGGTTAACTATCATTGACTAGGGTAGTTCAGGGTTGATGAGAGTACAATGGTCAACCTTGTTAACCCATCATTGATCTAGGTTATCCCTAGTTGATTATGGTGGTTTATGATTTTCGTAGTCGACCGAGGATATAGAGGAAGGATTATAGTTGACTCTAGTTGATTATAGAGGAAGTATTATAGTTGATTCTAGGTTGGGCATGACGACCATGGTTTGGCCATATTGACCATGGATGAATAAGGTTTAATTTATTTGGCCATGGTTGACCATACTTTTTTGTGAAATAGTATGTTGACAATGTTGACGTGATTGATAATCTTCAATAGAGACCTTAGCTAACTGTGATCAACCATTTTAACCATGGTTGGGAATCAAGAATGGGAAAAGAATGGTTTGTTCTAGGTTGAGTATGGTTGAAAGGTATAGTCCCCTGTATCCCTCTCACATGGAATTCTCATTAGTCCATTGGCGAAGCCCTTAGCATCTAGAAGAAAAGCTACCCATGGCCAAATAAGAAAAATAGCATTGTCAATAGGGTATGGGACGCCCTTCCTTACGCTCTCTTATGGAAATTTTGGATCGCAAGAAACCGCAACGTTTTCAGAGGCCATGAGTCCTTTACCAGACTTCTTTGCAATAAAGCCAAAAGTCCGGCTATTGAATCCATTGCTGGCAAGAATTCTAAGAAAATCAACATGGCTAGCTTTTGCAGTGAAGAGAGAGACTTCATCAAGAATTTGATAGATAAGTGTAGCAACCTAACTCCAGCATTCAACTAAAATAGCTACTCCAATACCTCTGGTCATAATTGGAAAATAAGACTAAAGCAGGGTGAATTCACTGAATGGATCTCCAACAGCAACACCCATATCATCTTCTTCGATGGCGCCTCCAAATCTAATCCAGGAGCTGCGGGAGCAGGGGGAATCATCTATTCGCCTAAAGGAGAACCTCTCATTTCTTTTGAGTGGGGTCTCGGAAATCTCCCCAATAATAGAGCTGAGGCCCTGGCCCTTTATCAAAGCCTGCTCCAACTTCAAAACCTGGGCATTAAGAAAGCTTGGATCTTTAGGGACTCTGCTATCATCATCAGTCTCATTAATAGCAAGAGTTTGCCCTCAAATATTCATATTCGGCGAATCATCAGTAGATGTCAAAGCATGCTCAGCCAATTTGGGGTGATTAAAATCTTTCAAGTCCTTCACACCTTAAATCGAGAAGCAGACAAGTTCGCCAGTCAAGCTTGCTCCAGAACCAAAGGGAATTTTTTCTGCAACAACAAAATTTCTTTCCAATATCTACCCTAATCCTCTCTTAACTAATGCTCTTCCTTTTAAGATCTTCTTCTACTCGACCTCTTATGGTGCCCCTATCCATATCCACTGCAACCCTGATCCGATTCCCCTCCTCTGCTGTGCTGCTCGTCGTTGGTTCTGTCACCCTTCAAATATGCCGCTTTCATATCCGCGTTTCCATGGAACACTATATGCTGGAGACTCCTTTCAATTCAAGAGCGAACTGCCACAGGATTTTCAAGCTGCCAGAGGATACTTGCGCGTGATGGATCGGCCTTTAAATACAGTTTAAGATGTTTTACAAAGCCGACTTTCTCCTCTTCCAATTTGTCCGAATCTATACTTGTAACAGTCATCCTCAGGTTAAATACCTCCGGAGATTAGCACATTGTAAAAAAATCGACAAAGAGCAGTCGCTCCACTCAAATTCTAAGTCTTCCATTTTTATTATATTTAAAAGGGATTGGCCCAAAATTTTCTATTCTGTCTAGAATCAGAACCACTGGTTTATGGTCTGAGGCTGTGGCATGGACGATCTTGCTTTTTATGGATGAAAATCCTGCTGCTATACTTTCATGAATTAAGATCCTGTCTAGTCTTTCTTGGATATTATGAGTTCGGACAGAGGTGGTGAAGGGAATGAGTATGCAGAGAGGGGAAACGCGTGGAAAAGGCTAGAGCTATGGAATGAAACCACGTGAGACAGGCTGCAGCGTATGTGGGATGGCCAGCGTGGAGTGACTGCGCAGGAAAAATCAATGCATGGAGCCACGTTTTATGCAGGTCAATAAAAATATGTGAGAGGACCATTCCATTTTCTATTAAACATAAGCAAGTTTACATCACACGGATTGATGAAGTGGCATCAACTTGGCCCGAAGGGGAACCAAGTGTGTTAGACACCTATCCACATTGTAAGTCATCCAAAAACATTAAAGTCTTAATCTCTCTAGCCAACCTAGATATGTCTCTGTTTCGTGTCCATACACTATATATCTATCTAAGCTGATATTTGCAACACAAAAATTAAAATCTATCCACATAAAACAAAAATATGCATGGGTAAGAGTCTATTCCTTTTGTTCCTCTAAGGCAGATTCAACATGTGTCAGATCCTTGGACAATGTCTCTGACATGTCATTCAGCTCTAGTATACAAGGGATGTGGCAGTCAATTCTATCCAACCTAATATCTTGTTTATGCAACTGGGAGAGCATTTTATGCAAGTCCAAATTATAGCTCAACATTCCATGGAGTGTCACTACCATTCCCATGGAAATCTGTTCCATTGCCTTGCCTAATAAACTCGTCATTAACCAGTAAAGGTACAAAGTTTCCTTAAACTGCGTGATTTATCCTCAAGTGTTGCCCGGATCAGGGCTAAGGTCCTTCGATTATCCATTTCTTCCTCTGTCTCATTGCCTTGTTTGATTTCCTCCTCCCACTCTTCTAACAATTTTTGGATTTCTGCATCCATCCCCTCACAGTAAGCCTCTGTCGCTTCAATGATAAAGTGTTCTATCGACTTCTTGCCCCTTTCGGCAACGACCTACAAGAAGATCAGAGTGTCACCCGAAGCAGTTATGGGAGGTTGCAGAAACAGGTTTGTACAGCCATAGGGATATCCGCACTATGGCATCCATGTGTTTACTTATGTTTTAAACTTATCTATAACTTCACATACTTAAAAGACTTCATGTTGATGCTTTACTTCACAGATTTGTACTTATTGCATAAACATATGAAAAAATAGTATAACATATATTCTTTCGCACAATTTAGTAAAAAGCATGCATAACAGTATGAATAAACAAAGTTAATGAACACATATACAAAATATTTTGCCAAACTTCTTCTTCTTTATTAAGATAGATCTTCAATACATACAATTTCCTTGACCTATGCACTCATCTATAGGTGGTCTGTGCACTTAGTTGCAGACTCTTCTAGGTTTGCATGCACTCAGCTACAAAACCTTCCCTTAAGTCCGAAAATACAAACTAAAGATAGAAGATATAACTAATTCATTGACATCAAATCTAACTTCTACCACCCTCGACAAAGAATTACATCTCTTTATATAGAATCGATTACTACAAAACTATGGTCCACATACTATGGATCTGACAAAACAATGAACTAACAACCTATAAATGTTACAAAATAATGGGCTTTGACCCACCGCAAAGCCCCTGGACATTACACGATGAATAGAACTTTGCACGCTCTGCTCCTCAAAATGCAGAGTCTTTGACCAAAATTGGTCCAAGTTGGGTTGCAACCAAGACTAAACCAATGACCCAACTTCGAATGAGTGAAAATGATTGAATAATAGGCTCCTCAAGGAAATGTTGAATCTTACTATCATTGCTCATAACAAACTCCTACAATAGGGAGAAAATACTAAGCAAATAAGAAAGGAGAAAAAATTGATTATCAAATGTGAATTTAACAATAACCCTTTTATATATTTACATTAAATCCATATAGTTCATAATTAACAATTTCAACATAAGCAATCAACAATTATATATACCAACCACCTATATCTATTTAATGTACAACTATTTAATATAAAACAACTCAACAACCCTTTTTATGTTCCTTAAAAAGTATAATTGTCCTATCGAGTGTAATACTCAATAGTTGTTATATCTATTTAATGTACAACTATTTAATATAAAACAACTCAACAACCCTTTTTATGTTCCTTAAAAAGTATAATTGTCCTATCGAGTGTAATACTCAATAGTTGTTCAGCGACGTTACATATCATTTTAAATTGTCATGTTTTCACTTCATGATAATTTAAATCTTTTATTAACTATATAAAGGTGGGAAGTTGTTGGAAACTTAATCTTATTTTTCAAACAAAAATTGAAGACTTTGTATTTTACACCAATTTGGTTGAATAAAACATATTTTTATTTCATTCTTGAAATATTGAATTTAAATATATTTTTTTCTGAGAAAAATAATAATTTCAAATATCCATCATTACAAAGTTGATGATACGAGGATATCAATTCACCACTATTTTTTGTTTCAACCAAGATCAACTTTTGTCTCTTCAAGATTAAGAAAATGATATTAAATTAAATGATTTTGTTTATAACTCTTTTTTTTATTTTTCATAAAATTTGAAGATGAATTTATCAATATAAAACCATTAATATATTAAATAATAATATCATGAGTGTGCTAAATGCATTATATATATCTTAAAAAATAATTTATAAAATATATGTGTGATTTACTCTCGTGTTTCTCCCAGAGTAAAGTTTCATAGCTATATGTTATCAGTGGGTTTATTTTTACACCTTTCAGGTCTAAATGTTAACTGTGGGTCTATTTTTACACACTAATTGATATTTGGTATTTTCAAAATTACGTATTGACCTAGATATTTTATGACTTTGGAAAATATTTTTGAAATTTTAAATAAATATATTTGAAATTTTAAATATGAGAAATTTTATAATGTTTAAATTTAAGAGTTTATAGAGAATTTTTAAATAGGCAATCATTTTCATATTATATATTTTATTATTATAATAATTATTATTATTATTAATAATATATCTAAAATTTTAAATATAAACCAGAGTTAATTATATAAATCTAGTTATTTCATATATACATTTTATTATTATAATAATAATTATTATTTTATTAATAATATGTCTAAATTTTAAATATAAAGCGGATAAACTGATTATAAAAGTACTTCAATCCTTAATTCCATAAGAACAAAATTCTATACCATTAAATGATTATAGTGTTATTTTATTATTAATTTTTAAATATAAAGCGAATACACTACTTATAAAATACTTCCATCCTTACTTTCCATAAGAACAAAATTCTTACCATACTTAGTCTTATTTTTATTATTAATTTTTAAATGTTCATTTTTTTTAATTTAATATTTAATTTATACTATTAATTTTTTATTATAAATCTTATTTTTATTCTTAAATTTTTAATGTTGAAAACAAATTTTTATTCTTAAATTTTTAATGGCGAAAACAAATCGCACTAGAATAGATGGAAATGTACGTGGTAAAAGAAATAGAAAATATAACATTTGAATATGTTAGGACCCTCATTATTTTAGTGCTTCACTGTGTTTCTTAACGTGAAGAAAAATATAAAATGGACACAAGATATGGAAAAATAATAATATTCGTTTGTTAAGTATAGTCCTACGAGTTTGTTTCAAAAAATTCCATTATTTACGTAAAATGATGGAGGCACAAGAGTATATACATTACGTTTTGGAAAGTAAATGGCATTATCAATTTCAGGAAAACATTATTTTTTTTTAAATTACACTAATTTTTCTATAGCTGTCATTGTCTACTATATTTTCCATGTTTGGCATGATGTTCTAAAATGATGAATAACTATTTCTAATATGTTTTTTTAATTATCCGATTCCTATTTTTTCTTATTTCCAATGTAATTAATGTGTTATAATTGGGTAGCGTTAAAGACAACTGCAATAGAAAATGACGGATTAAAGATAAACGAAAATGTTTGCGAAAACTTCTGGACTCTGTTAAATAGTAAATCGCGGAATAAGATGAACCGAGATTAGTCAATAAAAGTATGTCCAGGGTTAGATACCTTTCTTCACAATCGTACACATCCTCATTACCTCGAGGGATTAAGATCATAAACGTCTCAATTACGAACCCGCAGATTATGTATGTCCAGCAACATATTTTTATCATCTCATCCGCTGAAGTCAATTCAACACTGGAGATGAATCAAACGGTCTCCCGGCATTCACACAGTTAAGACACAAGGATTGAACCCTCCGAGGACGACGCGGTTTAAGTTTAGGTCCCTTATGCCATAGCGAGTTTCTTTCAAACAATGGTCGATGTTCTCTCCCGTGTGCTCTACGGACGAAGAATCTTTGAGGGTCAATAATACAATTACAATGGTGTCTGTTCTCTCCCGTGTGCTCTACGGCCGAGGAATCTATCGTCAATATTACGATTAATTTGAATTCAACACAATATTCAGGTTGATTGATTGTTTAACATATTCAGGTCTGTCTTAAAAACCCGGTTCCGCCTCACCTCCGCCCCTCTCCTTAAGATATTTATAGCCGATACCTTCATCCGAATATTGCACGGTCTGTCTAAAAACCCGGGTTTGCCTTCGCTCCGTCTCCTCTCCCTCGTATATTTCCAGACGGTACCTCCATCTGAATGTTGTATCGTATGTATGCATGAAATATTTCATCTGCTAATACAATTCAGCAACAAATCACCTTTCCAAAAATTCCATTGATCCCCAATACTTATCGCCTTTCCAAACATTGATTAAGTATACAAGAGGTTTCCTGCCTTGATCAAAGCAGATGATGCCATTGCTGCTGAAAATGAAAGCTACTGTGTCTGCTCTTGCGGTTGCTGCTATCGCCCTACTCATGACGACGTTATTGTTTAACGAAACCCCCGTACTTATGGTTACTGCTTCTCCGGGGCCTCAACCTCACAAAACTGTTCCAACTCCGCCAGGACTTCGTTTAAGCAGCAATGTTCCTTCTTCCATTCAAACCGCGGCAACATGGAGATGGAAATCACTTCGAGGTGATGGTCCTTCTCGACTGCCCGTACATGTGGTTGCTGCTCCTCAACCTAATCGCCATGTCCCAACTCCTTCACATCCATTTTATATCCATTCATCCGTTGAGGAGTCGGCAGCAGGACAGCTTGCTACATGCACTCCATCACCGCAATGCAACGGCCATGTTCCAACTCCTGGATGTTGCAATCAAAATTCAAAAAAGGAGCAGCAAGTGGTCGTCAATCGCAAGGCAGGGTTAATGAGGGATTATGACTCATCCATGAATACTGCAAAGTACGCATCAGCAGATTATATCATCAAAGATGTTGGAGGAAGCCGGTTTGATGATTCACAAGCTGTTCGATCCATTAAGAAATTAGTTGCCGTTTGAGGCCCAAAAACAAAATCTTTCTCAGCCACATACATGCGTACGTAGGCGTTGCTCTAGGTTTTAGAACTGATAAGTCAGAAGAATAAATGTGAATATAGATGTTCTTTCACGATTCCAAATACATGCGTAGGCGTTGCTCTAGGTTTCAGAACCTCTGCTCGCTAGGACTATCCTCAAAAGGTTGTGCTAGTGAGACTTGACAAATTTAAAATGAAATTATGATTGAGAATTAGATTTTATGTTTTTCTTCTTTTTTAATTATAATAATGTGAAATGTGTCATAATGTATGTGTTTTGACGTGAATCTTAATTTTCCACCTATATAAGTTTATTACTCATTAATTTTGAATAAACACATTACTTTAAATTTATTAATTTAAATCCATAAGCAATTCATGAGTATTAAATATAAAAAAAAATCTAAACAAAAGACAACAAAATTTCATTTATTTTAATAATTTTTTTTAAGTAATAATAATACAATAAAAAATACATACAAGTAGGAGAACATGAAGGAGAAAAAAACCACTGAGACACAAGTGTCGGAAGGTAGCGAACTCCAAGAGGTGAACGGGACCCATGAGGAAGCTCGAGAAGAAGTGAAAGCAGGAGATAGAAGTCAGAGGTTGGAGAGCAGAGCTACAATGGGACCTTGCAAGCTCAAGTCTAATATTAAACCACGGATGGTCCTAAATGATCCGGCTCTACAGAACCACAAAGATCACATGGCAACCTATGCAATCATATGCAAGTTCATGGGCATCTGGCCCATGGAGAAAGCACTATACACTTGGCTAAGAAACCCCTGGAAACCAAAAGGAGAAATAACTATACATCTGGGATCCAAGGGTTTCTTTACCGCGGTTTTCAAGAACCTGGAGGATAAAGATAGAATATTTGAAGGAGGACCTTACTTCTTTGCTGCCTCAAGTCTCTACATGCGACCTTGAACGATGAACTTTATACCAGAGCGAGAAACATTCACATCGCTTCAGGTGTGGATTAGACTATATTCCTTACCTTTAGATTACTGGCTGTTGGAATCCTTAAAAGCTATAGGTAATAAACTAGGACATTTTATAAAGATATCAAAGACAACTTTGCGAGGTAAATACACATCCTTCACTCACATATGCGTAGAAATTGACTTATCACTAGCACTCTCGAATGAGGTCATCCTTCAAGTTTATGATGAGGAATGGGTTCAGGCATTTGACTATGAACACATCCCGTTTAGATGACGCAAATGTCATGAACATGGGCATCTCTTCAAGGAATGCCCACTCAAAAGAGAGAATAATCTGAAAGGAAACATTGGTAAAGACCTTGAAGGTTACACCAAAGTGGTCAGCAAGGGGAAAGGAGGAGGAAAAAAGCACCAAAAGAAACCCAGTGAGAACAACCTACCAAGTCACAACAGTTTTGAGATTCTAGAAGAGAGTGGGGAAGAAAATTAGAAGAGTAAAGATATGGGGAACACCTCAAGAGAAAGGGAAAGAGAGGATAACATGGACATCATACAGGAAGACAAAGAAAGGAAGGACAACCCACTAAATAATACAAGACTTAGAGGAGACCAGGATATGACCCCAAGCGAAGGAGGAACGGAGGACCAAGATCTACAGGAGATCCTTGAGAGGGAGAACCTGGAACTAGAGCAGTTTCTAGAATAGGGAACACACAAAGGGATTGACTCTCTGCCACAAGAGAAGTTTAACAGAGTGCAACAGCTCTACCTCATAAGATCCCAAACAAAAGCTGCAGGAATCAAATGGAATTATGAGAGCCAGGAGAATAAAGGGGTCAAATAGATGGAGTTTATGCCAGGATGCTCCACCAAAAATCCATGCAAGAAAAGAGGAAGAAGAAGATAGAATTATCTCCTATCATAATGTAGAAAACTCTTGATTAATTCAGGTAAGATGAAATATCTTACCAGTTACTCTTTTACAAACACTTTATTATGAAGATCACAACCTAGAAAATTAGGGGGCTATGCAACAAAAGAGAGCAAAGAAATCACAGTAACAGAATAAAAGAAGAAAAACCAGACATGGTTTTCATACGGGAAACCAAAGATCAAGGATCAAGGACCTTCACTGCAAATGGCTCAATAACTATGGGTACCTAGAGGTCAAAGCTAACAACACAGCGGGAGGAATTCTTACCCTTTGGAATCCTCAAAAATTTGAGATCTCAGATGCAAAAGCATCCAGAATTCACCTCTCTATTGTAATGAAGCCTCTAGGAGACAAAGATTGTTACTTGACAACAAATGTCTATGGTCCTCAGCTGCTTGAAGATAAACTAAAACTCCTCACCTCACTATAGGAACTAAGAGAAAGACACCCAATCATCCCTGGATTTTGGGGGGGACTTTGATATGATCATATCACTTTCAGAAAAAAGGGGGAAGCAGAATGTTTGGACGAGACTCACTCACATTCCAGAACTTCTTAGACTACATGAGACTGGTGAGCATGGAGACAATAAATGGCATCTTCACATGGAATAATAGGAGAGGGGGAACCACCCAAGTTGCATCGAAATTAGATCGTTTCATAGTTTCAGAGGACCTCCTTCTCTGGGGTCACTCCATGACTACCTGGATTCCTCCTTTTGGTGGTTCAGATTACTGGCCTGTACAGTTGGAAGCTTCTTTTATTGGAACCCCAGGAAATAGACCTTTCAGGTTCGAAAATGCTTGGCTCACTCATCCAAACTTCTCCAATAATATTAGAAAGTGGTGGGTGGATGACATGCCCACTCAAGGCACAAAAATGTTCATCCTGCATTAGCGACTCAAACATATCAAAGAAAGGCTCAAAGAATGGAACAAAAATGAGTTTGGCAACATTTTGATGCCAAAAGAGAAGTGGAAAGTAAATTACAAGAAACTAATCAAATTCTCATCAAGGATGGGTTCACAGAGGAAAGGAAGATATTGGCAGACTCTCTACAGCAAGAATGGGACAAAAGATGTTAGAAGGAGGAGATCTTCTGGAAACAGAAATTTAGAGTGAAGTGGATTAAAGAAGGGGAGAGAAATACCAGACTGTTCCATAAATCTACTATGAAACACAAGGCTTATAATAGAATCACAAAACTCCTGGATCCACAAGGAAATGGAGTCAGTGATGGTTCAACACTTCAAAAGCATAGCAGTGGAAACCTTGGCAGACATATCTCAATCCACTAAGAACTTCACTAAGAATATTCCCAAATTGGTCACCAGGGAAGATAGCTATAATCTCAATAGGCCAGTTACGGAGGAAGAGGTAATCAAAGTGATCAAAGAGATGCATAATGGGAAAGCTCAAGGCCCGGATGGTTTCAATTTATATTTCTTCAAAACATGTTGGGAGATAGTCAAACACGACATTCTTGATGTTGTAGAGGACTCAAGAAAATCAAGAAAAGTTCTCAGAGTGATTAATGAATCTTTCATAGCTTTAATCCCTAAAGAGGAAAAGGCCATGACACTTGAGAAATTTAGACCAATAGATCTTTGCAATGTGGTGTACAAAATCATTTCTAAAGTTATTGCTAACATACTCAAACCTCTACTCCCATCGCCAGTTTCAGAGGAGCGGAATGGATATGTGGAAGGTAGACAAATCCTCAACAACATCATCCCAGCGCATGAAGTGGTTCATTCCCTCAAGACCAATAAGCAAGCAGGAATGATAATACAACTAGACATAGCGAAGGGCTATGATAAACTTAGCTAGCAATATATAAAGGAAATCCTTAAAGCTTATGGCTTTGACTTCAACTAGATAAAGTGGGTTATGGCACTGGTCACCACAAAAAGTTGCTCTATCCTTCTCAACGGCTCACCATCCAGCACTTTCAAGCCTTCAAGAGGCCTTATGCAAGGCGATCCTCTCTCTCCATTCCTCTTCATTCTCATGATGGAAGGATTAGGCAGAATGATTAATGCAGCCAAGAAGGAAGGAAGAATGAAGGGGCTAAAACTAACTCAGAATGGCGATGCATTGACACATCAACAATTTGTGGATGACACTATGCTACAAGGCACACCCACTGTCAAGGAAGCCAAAGCCTTCAAGAAAATCCTGAATGACTTTTCTCATGCTGCAGGAGCAGAGGTAAGCCTTACAAAATCCAAAGTTTTCTTTTTCAATATGGACATTTCAATCAAGAGACATCTCACTAGAATTCTTGGTTTTCAATGAGAGAATCTTCCCTCTAAATATCTGGGTATGCCTCTCACTGAAAAACCACTGAGTAAAGAAGTATGGGAGGAAGTTACAAATAAGCTAAAGGAAAAAGTCAACAACTAGACTAATAGATCATTGAATTTAGCAGGAAGACTAGTTCTTACAAAGGTGGTCCTACAAACCATTCCAATATACATGCACTACAACAAAACCCTGTGATTAGCATCGCTTTTTGCTTCCTTTTTTGTGTCTAGAGACCATTTTTGGTGCTATTTGTGTCCATTTATCAAATATGGTGCAAAACTTGATGCAAAGTTTTCACCGAGTTTTGCACCAAGTCTTACATCAGGTTTAGCACCAAGTATTGCAATAGGTTTTGCACCAGATTTTACACCAAGTTTTACGCCATGTTTTATGTCAAGTTTTGTGCCATCCTTTGCACCATGTTTTGCATCAAGTTTGGCACCTAATTTCGTTTCAGCATCTTTTGCATCCTCTATTGCATCCACTTTTTGTGCCTACAGTTGCATCAAATTTTGCATCATCTCTTGCATCCTCTTTTGCATCATTTTTAAAATCATTTTTTGCTTCCATTTTTTCATATTTTTTTCATCCCCTTTGTTCCATGTTTTGCGTTGAGGTTTGTGTCTAGTTTTTGCATCTAATTTTGCATCTACTTTTGTTGCATTGACTTTTACATCTTGTTTTGGATCCATATTTACATCCTCTTTTTCATCTGTTATTGTGTCCACTATTGCATCTATTTTTCTTGTGCCATAATTTTCACCTAGTTTGACACCTCCCTTTGCACCCTTTTTTGTTCTAAATTTGCATCCATGATTGCATCCTCATATAAATCTAGGTTTTCATCGACTTTTACATATATTTTTAATCCCTTTTTATATCCACTTTTGTGTCAAGATTTGCATTAGGTTGTGTGTCTTGTATTGCATCTACTTTTGCATAGAATTTTGTTGCATCATATTTTACATCCATTGTTGCACCCATGTTTACGCCCACTTTTACATCCCTTTTTGCATCCTATTTTTCATCTTCATTTGCTTCTTTTTTTGTATCTATCATTACATCCACTTTTTTTGTGACACAATTTGTGCCACGTTTTGTACTTACTATTGTACCCACGTTTTCTTCCAATTTTGCATCCATCTTCGCATCCTCTTTTGCATAAAACATTGCATCTATTTTTGCATCCACTTTTGTGTTGGGTTTTGCATCTCATTTTGTATCTTCTTTTGCATGTACTTCCATTGCATCCAATTTTGTTTCTCATGTTGCACCTATGTTCTCATCCACTTTTTTTGTGCTATGATTTGTGCCATATCTTATGCCTATCATTGCAACCCACATTTTCCTCCACTATTCCATCCACATTTGTATCCTCTTTTGTGTCCAAGTTTGCATCAAATATTGTTTACGTTTTTTGCATCCCATTTTGAATCTACTTTTACATCCACTTTTGATTCGTCCAATTTTGAAACTAATTTTGTGTTCACTATTGCACCCATGTTTGGCCCATGTTTACATCCCTTTTTCATCCAATTTTTCCTCCTTTTTGCATTCAAGTTTGTGTCCTTTTTTTTTACATTCATTGTAGTATCCACATTTGTTTCACCACAATTCATGCTAAGTTTTATGCCTACTATTGTGCCCATGTTTTCTTCCACTTTTTCATCCATGTTTGAATCCTATTTTGTGTTGAAGTTTGCATCAACTATTGCATCTAATTTTTCATCCACTTTTGTGTCAATTTTTCTGTCTTGTTCTACATATACTTATGTTGTGTCCACTCTTCATCCAAATTTACGTCTATTTATACCCCCATTTTTTTTGTTCACTTTTGCATCCCTTTTCCAACACACATCATATTTTTTTGCATTGATGATATTTCTTATGACATTGAAAATTATGAACAACTGATGACAATGTCAATAATTATAATGATGATAATAATGAAGATGATGACGATGACATGAATTGTGATTGTTATGATAATGACAATGATGATAAAGACGATGAGAGTTACAATGACAATGATGATGATGATGCTAATGACCTTGGCTATTCTTCCCAATTTTTAAATGTTGTCATGGTCAAAATCATAATAATTATCTTTGGTGTCATCTTCCAATTCATCGTCATCTGATCATCATTATCATTATTTTCATCTTGGTCAACATTAAGAACAATAATGGCATGAATGATGATTATGATGTTCATGATGAAGATGAAAACTATTATGCTAAAAATAATATTAGTTATGATGATGGGGATGATGACAATTATAATGATGATGATAATGGTAGTAATGATGATGATCATCGATCATCTCTAAAAAATAAAGTTGTTATTTTAGGTTGATGATATTTCCTATGATGCCTATAATTATGAACACTTGATGACAATATCCATAATCATGAATATGATGATGATGATGATGATGATGATGAAGACATGAATGGTGATTATGATGATAATCAAATTATGACAATAATGATGACATTGATGGTGGTGATGATGGCAATAATGAAGATAATGACCCTACCTCTAAACTAGGGAGGTACTCACAATGAGACAAAAGAGTACTCTCAAGTTGAATATTCATATAAGAAGGGATCTGGATTGATAAGCATCAATGATGATTTACATCATCCTAGCCAACATTTTCAAAATAGTAAGGCCTTTACTAACAAGTTTATCTCTCCATTAGATCAAAGCACAATGTTGGGACGCATAAATTTGGACACCACTGCCTCTCTAGGCACTTACCCCACCAAGATGTTCACCAGGAATGTCCTCACATGATCATTTCATAGTCCACTATCATAATATTTGACACTAGGAAATGTCAATCCTCATGACTATTCTTATCTTGGATTAATGTACTTGACTTATGGCAACTAATCCTAGTCAAAGTCCAAATTATCAAAGAATATTGGTCCCAGATGTTTATCCAATCCACCATTCTCCTTACTAGTGTCTTTACTAGGCTTACGATTGTTAGTCCTAGCCATAGTACATGACACATGGATAATATGGTGTCTACCCTCACTCCCTCTCAACCAGAGAGGAGACATCCACAAGCATAAGATTTTCTCAAGAATACCATCATTTTCATAGAGAACAACATCATTAATTTGTTTTCATCACATGACACCTTTATGATTAAGCATTCATAGATTTGTGGAAAAATATTTCCCCTTTTGTCATTTGCGATGAAATAAAATCAAAAAGTGAAAGCCAAAATCATTAAAGATACACTATATTGATTTATCTAAGTCTAAACTCTAAGGTTGAAGTGAAAATTCATGTAAATATTATATCTACAAGTTGTGCCAAACTTATGAAAACCTTATTCCCTAAGTCCTATATTTAAGAAAATGAAAAAGAAAGAAAAATAAGGGACAATGAATGGTAACTCATGTATTCACTCCCTCTTTGGAAAATATATGAATATATACACTCCTGGTAACACTTGATCACATGTCTGTGATGGTTAAATAATGAATTCCTCTTTTTTCCTTGCATTTTCATTTCATAATTTAAGCACCTAATTGAGGATCTAGGGAATGTTTGTTGCCTAACGCTTTCATGTCTACTCTTGGTTTACCTATGTCACACTACTGTCAATTTATGCCACAGAGTGAAATACATAAGTTTGTGGATTTATTAGAGTGGTGTATTAAGTTAGTCACCACACACACATGCATTACATATCATTGATCCACATGTGTGGATTGGAGACTCATTTCTTGACAACTTTAATGGAGACTACTTTATGGCTTTAATGGTATAGCTTACAAAATATCTTGTTAAACATTGTGATTCATCCTTTCTTTTCCTCAAGACACTTGATAATATTAAAGTCACTCCCAATAATCCATGGACATGGGGAGTATAAATTACTTGTGCTAGAAATAGAATTGAGAAATAAAGGTTTTCTGTTTGCGATATTTGAGTCGTAGGCATTGGATACATGATAGTAATCCTCAATGTCAATTAACTAAAATTGTATTGTCATAATACGAAAAGAGGTAAACATATTGGTAACCTTGATGTCTTTATCATTTCAAATAATAACCATTCCACCCAAGTATCTCTAAGCATCAATCACCACTACTTGGAAATTCCTCCCCCATTTTCTAATTATATGAGGTAGAACCTCACTTAATAGTTTTTCTTCTTATATCAACATTATTGATGGGTTCTTTGCGCACCATTTTTCTTGTAGTAGTCTTTTTTTCCTTTACTATTGAGGCCCCTTATGTTCCATGAGACTATTTTCATCGAGAATTTACATAGAAAGGAAGTATAATGTGACTTAAAAAAAGCATGTCTCAAGATTTAAGTGCTTCTACAATTCCACTTCATGACTCCTATATTTACTTAACCTCGAACCAAATGGTGAACTTGATGGCCTTAAGGGAAATTGACCAATGAAAATCTAAAAAAGAGGTGACTTTTGACTTTATCACATACAATTTAACGATACTAAAAAAATTCCATAACATTTCATCAATCATGAATATAAAAAATATTCCAATTTCATCAAGCAATGAATCATTGCATTATAAAATACCAATCTATACATTTTGGGAACGTTTTGCTTAAACATGCTTCCAAAAACAACATATTTAACAATAATATGGAC